>CAIGRT010189493.1:0-13186 GCA_903798405.1 Fraxinus platypoda | reverse complement strand
TTTTGGCCGCTGCAAAAGCCCTTTTTTGGTGTGCTGACTTCTGGCAATAGGACGAACGACGATGGCTAGTGGTTTTTACGATTGTAAAAGATCTATTAAAACTCCGGTTAGCACTGTAAATTCAGAGTCTGATTTTAGTGCAGGTAAGAGGGTTTTGTTGGAGGTCAAGAGCCGACTAAAAGAAGATATTTTGGAGGTATTAATGTGCATGAATGATTGGCAAAACGCTCATTTTCGATGATTGCAAGATAAATCTGCCGAAATTTCATGTTCACGGATAAGTGATATTTAATTTAACTATAATAATAAAATTTGTTATTTTATAATATTTTTTTAAGTTTTTTTAAAAAAAATTGTACACGTAACAAGTTGTTTGTGTATAATTTTTAACTCCACCACTCGAAATGTAAGTAACCAGTCCCAAGTCTAAATAAAGGATGAGGGTTTTATCTTTAAAAAAATGAAAGTAAAAAAAAAAAAAAAGAGGAGCTTGAGGGCCTAGCTGAGCTTGTCCCTCCGAGCATAAAACAAGCCACAAGCTCAGCTCTTGGTGAGCACGAGCCAAGCTCATGGGTAATAGGACCAAGCCGGCTCGGGGCCCATTGGCACCTCTAGATATGATTAGTCATGACTTTTCAATTGTAANAAAAAAAAAAAAAAGAGGAGCTTGAGGGCCTAGCCGAGCTTGTCCCTCCGAGCATAAAACAAGCCACAAGCTCAGCTCTTGGTGAGCACGAGCCAAGCTCATGGATAATAGGACCAAGCCGGCTCGGGGCCCATTGGCACCTCTAGATATGATTAGTCATGACTTTTCAATTGTAAAGGATGCATATTGAATAGACATGAATTTTCAGGTTGTGTGTGATTATCCGAAAATGTGCATAATTAAAATTCATGACTTTTTTATAGAGACGGATCTTGACTATTAGATCATGACATAATTTGAAAAACTACGATTTAATTATCTTGATTAATTTATATCAAAATGTGCATCTTCATAAAAAAAAACATATTGAATCTATAAATTGAATCAATTTCATTCCATTTTATTCCCTTCAAATCAATTTCAAATAATTGATCTCTAATTCCTTCTTTCTCCAAACTCTGTTAAAATAATTCTAAATTATTTTCCATTTCTTGTTCGATATTTTGTATCCTATATCATCAAGTCTAGAAGAGTATAGTCAAACTTTGGTTTGCCTGATAAAATTAATATATGATAAATTAATTTTGAAAAAGGAATTGTATCTTCTGGACGGACATCCATTTATCATGTTAGCACTAGTACAACGGTGAAATATTTCTTAAGGAGATTTTCAATCATATACCTCGCTTTATTTTATTTCCTTCGAATCTTTGAGTATTTTCATGTGCATATCTTGGTTTCGATTAGCCGAAACTATATCCGATACTTTGTAAAACAAGTCACGATTACATCGTGTCTACATGCACGTATTTAATTATGCACCAATTTTTTCAACTATCATAAGACTCATGTTTGTGCATTCTATATTCTAATTTTCTATTTAGAATCTGAAATGCTATATTTCACATGTATTCCGGGTATGATTATATTATTTTTGTCATGTTTAATGTTGAAGTCTATTTGTGCTTTTGAAATTCTGTGATCATAATTCATTTTCGTATTGGCATTAAATTTCATGTTGCAATAACTAAAAAATTACGAAGAAATTAAAACTGCATTCTGAGGACAAAAGTTGTTCACGTATTACATGCATATTGTACAACTCAGTGCATATTTGATAATGGGTTGGGGAAAATTCGTAGGTTCGATTCGTGATGAACGCACTTTGAAGGTTCATTTAAATCGCTGCTTATAGAAGCATTCCACTTCAGCTTTGGAGCAAGTGACATGAGCTATGTTTACCTTGAGTGTTGCTTTCAGTGCATATAAATAGTCAATTGTATGTACATTTGAGACTTCAAGTTCATGCATGCATTCTTCTAATTCATTTAGTTTGCATGCAATTGGTGTTAGTTGTTAAAATATTGGATTCGATTATCTTGTTGGTGATAATTTGAGCATTATTTAAGTTATAATTAGGATGCAAATATTAATTATTGCACATGTAAAATGTTCTATTTAGTTACTTGAGAATCATGACAGCGCGTGTACAACCATTTTTCCATACAGCACTTGGAAATTGGCAATATTTTCCATTACCCTGACCATTATGTCCATTTATATATAATGGTGACCTTTTAGCAATCTGCCTTTGTCGAAAAGTTAGTCTTAATTGAGTACTTAATAGTGTTTTATGTTTTAATCACTTAATATGGTAAATATAATTGCTTTAATGTGTATATTTAAAAACGAAAAGACATGTACGAAAATGCTCAATTTTCCCTACAATTATCTTATTTGCGATAGTTATGTGAACTTTTAATTGATTGCGGCATACCAATTCACATGGAAAAGAGGAAATTTCACGGACTTTGAAACAAAAAGGAGTGGCTATTCACCTACTATGGATTTGTATTTCTGTTTGCAAATTCTTGAGTGAGAGTACTGTTACGCCTTGAAAAACTAAGACCCACACATGGGCTCAATTAACCTATGTGGCGAACGGCTCAGGGGCCTACGCCATACATTGACATGGGGCGTCCTAGCTATACGCAGGTGAACCACTTCAAGTGTGAACGACCCGATTTCCCCTACATAGAAGACCTGGACCGACCTCGTTACACACAGACCCCATTACAAGAGCCAGTTTAGGACGAGGAAGTGACGAGATCGTGAATAGATCTCGTGCCATGTAATTGACCAGACAACTCCCGCCACCGCCACCGCCATCCTATTTGGTCAAGTCTAAAGTTCAAGCTAGGCCTTGTGGATACAAAAGTGATCTTGACATATAAGGCTATGATTGATTGATGTACATGACAAGAGAGGGCATTCGTTCGGATGAGGCCACGTGCACTATCATCCAGCGGACCCCATTCATTTTGCCCAAGTATCACACTCAGTGCTATTCAAAGGTAATGCAAGTTTAGACTCTCAAATCTATATTATTGCTTCCAAGAAACTCTTCCAACCCAAAGCCGACCCCATTTTAAATCGGAGGCTCACGTTTAAAGCTCTCTCACACTCAAAATTATTTCTCCGATTGACTTGACCGTCGGAGTGTGGGCGGCCAACTCCATCCCTTCAGGAGAAGGCAACGTATACCTTATGATTTGTCCAAGTGTGTAAAAATCCATCTTGGTAGACATGAGATGCCTTGGGATTTGTTGACCACATCATTGGTACGCTTTTTGGGGTCAACAGATTGGGGCCGCATGTGGAAAACTAGATACTATAACCACGAACATCCTTGTGGTAAAACTCATCTGAAGCAAAACCCTAAATAAAGGCTTGGTTCATGAAGAAAAAACCAATGCGAAGAGAGAGCACTTAAAGCGCCTACTTTTAGCTCGAAGCGAAATACAGGTTATAAGTTCTAGCCACTATGGATTGCAAGATAGAAGTAGTCAATAGGAGGCTTCAGAAGAAGAGGTCCTCCAAACAAATGTGAACATGCGTCGCCCCCACCACCAACACGACAAGGCGGTACCACAGCACGCTTGGCCAGGGAAGTAAGGGAGATGGCTGCAAATATGAGAAACATGGCCCAGTAAAATGCTACCATACAGTGGCTACTTATGCAAATGAACCAACCGGCAGGATACCAAATGCTTCAGCAGGGAGTGTTGCACCAAGAAGGCGAAGAGAATGACACAACAACCTATCCCTAAATGCACAGGAGGGAGATGAGCCCAGCTGAGAGGGTGGTGGAGATGGACACTTCCACCAATTATGCTCTTAGCCGACCCGGTGGTAACATACCACAGGAGGGAAACGTCTCCCCAAAATATGCTCAAGA
Organism: Fraxinus platypoda; assembly: GCA_903798405.1. Taxonomy (NCBI): domain Eukaryota; kingdom Viridiplantae; phylum Streptophyta; class Magnoliopsida; order Lamiales; family Oleaceae; genus Fraxinus; species Fraxinus platypoda. The sequence continues at coordinate 9,302 of CAIGRT010189493.1, read as the reverse complement.
GCGTGAACCACAAAGATCAACCAGTGTGTTCGATCGAATTGGACTATCAAGGCCTAGAAATAGGTCCCACCAGCCACTTCCTGTCCAAAGAGAGCCAAACGAAATCAAGAATATGAACCTCAGGAGGTTCCCCTTCATCCACTTAGAAATAGGCGAGAGAAGAGACGAGGTGAACTCGAGGAATCAAGCGAAAACATTGCGACCCCCTCGTTACCAAGTATTGGAAGATGATTCCAACGGTCCTGCAGGTCCTTTCAGTTAGATGACGATGATGAAAGCCTGCCCTTCTCCCAAGAGTTGAGGAGCGCCCTAGTTCCAAACCACTTCGTGCCGCCAAAGATACCCAAATATGAAGAAAATGGTGATTCGACGAAGCACCACAACAACTACAGGACCCACATATCTTTATGAGGGGCCTCGCCAGTACTAAAGTGTATAACTTTCCATTTCACATTAACTGAGATTTTAGAAATTTGGTACAGTCGTATCCCTGCCGGCAGTATTAGGAGCTGGCTAAACCTCAAAAAGGCATTTTTGAACCAATATTTGTCTAGCAAAAAAGGTGAAGCCGCCATCCGAAGGTTGCAAGACATAAAGCAGCGAACAGGTAAAACTTTGAAAAGCTACTGGCTCGCTTCACGGACGAGATGACTTATTGCGAGCATGTTATGGATAGAGTGACCATTTCTGCTCTAAGAGGAGGCCTAATATCCTATTTTGGAGGGATGTGCGAAACAAGAATCCTACCTCTTATGATGCCTTGATGGAAATGATGAGAAGAGAGATTGTCAATAAGGAGCTGATTGTTCACCACAATCGAACTTCACTTGGACTCCCACCGCCTCAGAGACAGCGACGAGGTCCTGTTTGGAAAACCAGCAATGGACCCAAGCAGGACATATAATTGTCCCCACCTCAGGCCAAGCGTTAGCCATTGCCACGCAAAATGCAGTGCCATCTTTGGCATATGAAGAGGTCGGATCTGAGGCTCAAAGACAGTTGAATCAATCTAGGAAAAGAAATATGGAGCCTAGAGATAGGCAACACTGCACCTACCATTGAACCAACATCTACAGCACTGAGAAATGCTTATGAAGGCCATATCATGAAGAGCCAACAGGCCCCTGTGTTGAGAGAAGAAACACCCATCGGGTATAAAGTAACGCACCACAGCTTAGGCATGAGAAGGAACCTAGACATGATTAGGCGATGCGACATCACAGAAATGAATCTGCTCGACGGGAGCACGATGAGAAAAGAAATAGGCCAACAGGTGGACAAAGGTCCAGGAGAGAACCCCCAGCCAATGTGGATAATGCTCACATCCGGTAAATTGACACCATTATTGATGGTCTACATGTTGGAGGAGAGTCCAAAAATGCTCAGAGAAATTACGCAAGGGAAGCAAAGGATCCTCCTATGATGAGCTACTTAGTCAATAATGCCGCTCGTGGAGCTGGAAGCATCCTACCAATAACCTTTTCACAAGAAGACAACATTGGGGTTCATTACCCCATTACGACGCTTTGGTAGGACGATTTGTCGTGGTCGGGAATGGGGTCAAGTTTATGTTGGTAGACAATGAGAGTTCAGTTAATATCATATTTGAAACCACATTAGATAAAATGATGGTAGATCTTGAGCTCACCCCCATGACCGCCCCCCCTTATATGGTTTCACCAGCGACATCATTATTTCTAGGGAAAGGATCAGACTAGTAGTGGAAATTGGAGAACCCCCACTTACGGCTCATCACTTCTTGGAATTCCTCATTGTAGATCATCGATCCGTTTACCACAGAGTGTTGGGACGACCCACTTTGAAAGAGTTTGGGGCTGTTACGTCCATACACCACTTGTGTACGAAATTTCCCACTGAAAGAAGAATTGCTACAATATGAGGAGACCAAATTGGCTTGAGGGAATGCTACCTTAGCTCTCTAAGAAAATTTGAGCACAGCAGTGTAAATATGGTCTTAATGGACGCTGAAATGGTTGACGCACCTGAATAAGGTCCTACCCCTGAACAAGGGGGAGAAGTCAACATGATAGATGCCCCTGAAGAAGGGGTCATTAGTGTGGATTTAGACCTTAGGTTCACCGAATCAAACTCGCAAGCGACCTCAGTGGAGGAACTTGAATCTTTCCTGGTAGACCGGAATGACCCTGTAAAGATGCTGCAAGTTGGAAAGGAGTTTGAATTAGAATAAAAGACGAGGCTCAAAAGCTTCATGCTAAGCAACTTAGACATGTTTGCCTGGAATCATGAATATATGGTGGACATAGACCCCAAAGTTAGCTGCCACAGTCTTAACGTCGATCCCAAGTTTACCCATCACAGGTAAAAAAATAAGATCCTTGAACCCAGAAAGGTATGGGGCTTTGAAAAAAGAAGTGCAAAGGCTCATATCCAACGGGTTCGTCAGGGAGACAGTAAAGAAGCCTAACGGCAAATGGAGAGTTTGCATAGACTTTTCCAAACTCAAGCAAGCATGCCCAAAATATAGTTTTCCACTTCCAAGGATCGACTAGTTGGTCAACTCCAAAGCCATCCAAGAGCTCTTGGGCTTCATGGATGCATACTCAGGGTATAATCAAATCTCCATGTATCCAGCTGATGAGGAGAACACATCATTCATCACTGATAGAGGCCTTTTATTGTTATAAAGTGATGCCTTTTGGTCTGAAACATGCTGGGTTACTTATCGGCATCTAGTTAATAGGATGTTTGCCGACCTTATAGGCAAAAAAATGGAGGCGTACATTGACGTCATGCTAGTGAAAAGACTCAAGACTGTGAACCACACCGAATACCTGGAAAACACCTTTAAAACTTTGATAAAGTATCGATTGAAGCTGAACCCTTAGAAATGTGCTTTTGGTGTTGCTTTAGGAAAATTCTTGGGTTCATGGTCAACCAACGAGGCATTGAGGCAAATCCTGAAAAAATTAAAGCCTTGCTGGATATGAAATTCCCCAACAAGCCCAAGAAAGTACAGTGCTTGACGGGTCATCTAGTATCGCTGAACCGCTTCATCTCCAAGGCAACCGATATGTGTATCCTATTCTTTAAAATTCTAAAGAGAGGAAAGAAGTTCTAGTGGAACAAGGAGTGCGAAGAGGCTTTCCAAGAGCTGAAGAAGTCCTTGGGAAAAGCTCCCCTTTTCTCAAAGCCCAAAGAAGGAGAAGTGGTGCTTTTATATTTGGCCGTAAGTACAGAAGCTGTAAGTTCAGTACTGGTAAGAGAAGAAAGCGACATGCAACTACCCGTTTACTAAGTGAGCAAGGCCATGCTACCAGCTGAATCATGTTATACAAATATGGAGAAACTTAGTTTATCCCTTATAATAGCCTCTCGAAAGTTGAGGCCTTACTTTCATGCCCACAATATATACGTATTGACGAGCCTTTCCCTCAAGCAGGTACTCTAAAAATCGGATGCTTCGGGGAGGCAAATGAAATGGGCCATGGAGTTAAGCAATTTGACATCTTGTATAAACCAAGGAGCTCAATGAAGGGGTAGACAGTAGCAGACTTCATAGCAAAATTCACTGAGGCAACGAACATTAATGTGGCAATGGAATCGATAGACCTCCCAGCCTGAAAATTGTTTGTTGACGGGTCTTTTGGAGAAATGGGCTCTGGGACTGGTATATTACTTGAGAGCCAAGAAGGCCACAAGTTTCATTGTACGATGAGGTTTAGTTTTAAGGCCTCCAACAACGTAGCTGAGTACAAGGCACTTCTAGCAGGTCTCAGACTATCCAAGGAAATGCAGGCCAAAAACCTAGCAGTTTGTAGTGACTCACAATTGGTTGTAAGCCAGGTCAACGAAAGCTTTGCAACAAAAGATAAAGGCATGGCAGCATACTTGAAGAAAGTTATGAACCTGTTCCCCTACTTTGAAAAATTTGAGCTAGTCCAGATACCAAGAACAGAGAACTTCCACGCGGATGCCCTATCAAAATTGGCCAGCAGTAAGGATTCAGAGCTTCTTAAGATTGTACCAGTTGAATACCTTCCTAAGCCCTCCACAACCAAGGTGGAAGAGGTAATGTGGATTGAAGAAACCCCACAATGGATGCAACCTATAATAGCTTACCTCAAAGATAGCACATTGCCGGAGAATAAAAAATAAGCCCACAAACTCAAACACGGAGACGCCGACTATGTGCTCCAGGATGAAATACTGTATAAATGAGGCTTCTCATCCCCACTCTTACAATGCACTGGAGAGGAATAAGCCAATTATGTCCTACAGAAGATCCATGAAGGAATTTGTGGTAGCCACATAGGAGGCCCAGAACTAGCTCAGAAGTGCTAAGACAAGGATACTACTGGCCAACTTTAAAAAAAGATGCAATGCAATTCATGAGAAGGTATGATAAATGTCAGCATTTCTCCTCTATTCAAAGACAACCATCGCTAGAATTGACCGTAGTATCTAGCCCTTGGCCATTCGCCAAGTGGATGGTCGATCTGATAGGCCCCATGCTAAAAGGGAATGGAAGTGCCAGCTATGCAATTGTCGACATTGATTACTTCACTAAGTGGGTCGAGGCAGAACCGTTGGCAAAAATAATCGAGGCAAATACGACCAAATTCATCTGGAAGAACATCATCTGCCGGTTCGAGATTCCCCACACACTCGTAACAGACAATGGACAACAGTTCGAAAACAAGAGTCTCGGAGACTTATACGACGAATTAGGTATCAAGAAAAAACTTGATGCATCAAAAGGGGCGTGGGTGGACGAGCTTCCCCATACATTGTGGGCAATCCACACCACTAGTCGAACTGCAATAGGAGAAACCCCTTTCTTTATGGCATACGAGGTTGAAGCCATGAGCCCGGTAGATGTGGGTCTTCCTTCATCTCCCTGCCTGTACTTCAACGAAATATCCTATGAAGAGATAAAGCGGTGTGGGTTCGATTTCCTTAAAGAAAGGACAGACGATTCGCAGATAAAGCAGGCTTCCTATCAGAGAAAAATGGCAAGGTACTACAATGCTAAGGCCAAGAAGAAATCATTCAGAACAGGCGATCTTGTATTCAAGAGAGTCTTCCTTTCTTCCAAAAAACATGGCGTTGGCACGTTAGGTCCAAACTGGAAAGGCCTATACCGTGTATCAGACGACGTCAGGTCAGGGACTTTCCTAATTGAAAGCTTGGATGGGAAGATGCAGCCCCACCCCTAGAATGTGGAACATTTGAGGATGTATTATCAATAAGACCATTATCATTGCTCGTGTACATTTTTTATTAATCAAATGTCATTTCAACAACTCTTCTTAACTATGACAAGCTCATATGTTAAGTATGACGAGCTCATACACTCCACCGGCAGTTGAGCTATGGCGAACCCATAAATTGTTAATTTAGTTAAATTGAATATGACGAGCTCATATTTCTATTCATTAATCAAAATCAACCATGGCGAGCCCATATGTTACTTCAACTAAAATAGTTATGACGAGCTCATATATTATTACCAACGTCCAAGATCAACTATGACGAGCTCATATGATAAATTCGATTCAATTAACCATGGTGAGCCCTTATGTTACTTCAACTAAAATAGTTATGACGAGCTCATATATTATTACCAACATCCAAGATCAACTATGGCGAGCTCATATGATAAGTTCGATTCAATTGACTATGGCGAGCCCATATGTTATTTCAATTAAGATATATTATAATGAGCTCATATGTTGTCAATTCAATTCAGTTAACTATGACGAGCCCATATGTTAGTTCAATTAAATTAGTTATGACGAGCTTCTACATTGTTCATTCGAATCCAACTGATTGTAATGAGCTTAGGCATTTTTTGCACTATGGTTATAACCAAAACAAACATGAAAAGCAATAAAGGAAAGAACTTTTATATATACAACTGAGTTCGGTACAAGGAAAGGAGGGCTGTTACAACTAGTTCAGTACAAGGCCTAAAAATCTAAGACACAACATCATTCTGCTGAGGCTCTACCGGGGCATCCACCTCCTCCACAGAATCTTCAACCTCGTTGGCTGGAGTGGACAGTTCCACAGGTAGGAATTCTTATTTGAGGGCCGCCGATCCAATTGGGGATACAACTCAGCAAGTCTCCCAAAGACTTCATTGTATGCGACCTCCTCTAGTACAAGCCGAGGCCGTCATACTCAGCTGTTTCATGGAAGTGAGCTATATAGTCATTCATAGTTGCCTCCCATGCCCCATTCAACTGCTGCCTCAACTTGGCAGCCTCAGTAGTCAGCTCTTCAACATGAGCCTTCAACTATCCATTTTCCTTGTTAGCAACCTCTAAAGCTGATGAAGCAATCCTCTGTAGATTGTCAGATTTATCTACATGCTTTGTCAGAGCATTCACCTCAGCTTTGCAGAGATGGAGTTCCTTCTTCAATTCATCATTTTCCTTGGAAAGTGCTTCCGTTCTCGACTTCGCCTCAACCTGCTTCACCTTGGAGGCTTCCATGGCTTCTTTGGTTGAAGATGCCTCAGCCTTAGCCTTATTTAGAGCCACCTTAGCATCTCTTATCTTTGTGAGGTATTCTTTATTGAGGCCTTGTTCTCACATTATCTCCATTTGGGCATTCAAAAAGAAGCTCTAAGACCAAGCCTGCAGGGCGAGATCCACCTTCACCATATCGACTGCGTCACATGTCTCAGCGTACGAGGAATACTTATCAGTCCAATATTTGTGGCGAATGCTTGTAGCCCCTTGGACCTCGATGGGAAGCATCTCCATTATAGTGGAGGCAATTTCATCAGATCTCCCACCAAGAAAGTTTTGGACCTTTCCTTCAGACGGGACACTCCTTGCTTCTCTGCCCTACATCCGTTTAACAAGCCCAACCTCCTCCTCTGCCGCCTTTTCCACATCCACAATTTTTACTGAGGATATAAGCTTTGCTACAATAGACCGTCGAAGGGACTTTCCAATGGTCGTCTGGCGCTTCAGGAGGGGGGGGAAGCTCAATATTTCTGTCAGCACTAACTTTTTCTTCTTACGACTCTCCGTCAAAGTCTCAGGATCTGTTCCTTTCCCCCTTTCTTTTCTGGAGGATGAGGTGGGTTCAACTTTGATAGGCGAATCAACTCGCCCCATTGATTTTTGTAAATTGAGGTGGTGGAGCCTAAAGGTTTCTTATTCTTTGCCTCTCCTAGGTGCCTCATGAAGAGTATGTCTGGCTTGATATATTCTTTCTTATCATGTTGACCTATAAACAAAAGGCGAAGCGTTAGTAGTCAGGCCAAGATGAATAACTAAGAATCACCTTACCGTTGGTAGGCATCAGTCGGCGCGTGACAAAAAGGTTCCGCTTGTCGATAACGTTTTTGAAAAACCTCATATCTGAGGGCTGTTCGTAGATAGCTTTTATGGTGCTCCACTCTGACGACTCAAGCTCCAATCGGTTAACTGCAGCTGCAAAAAGCTTAGATTAGACACATGATAGGATGAATAAATGCACAAAGGAAATGTTACACTAGATGAAGGCTCGATTCACTATACTCATGGTATTGGGTTGGCACAGTAATCTCTGGGACCTCATCTTCCTCAATCGTCTGCCAGCAACCCCTAACCTAAAACCAAGATGACTTCTAGTTCTTGATGGAGGTTGGATTTCCCTAGCTGAAGGGAGAGCACGAGCCCTAGGGGTTCATACAGTACCATCCCTTGTAGTCACTCTCCCCACTCGAGGCTCGGGTTGGAAAAAGGGTCTGGAAAATATGAAGTGGCATAACCTCGCCAAGAGAGACCTACTTCTATAGAAGAAATGTCCCTACTAATTGGCTCCATATGTGGGACTAATTGGGTAGGGGCCAAGTTGTAATATCTAAGGATATACCTAAAAGGGGGATGTAGTGGAAGCTTCATACCCACACCCAAAATGACTTTGCTCACTGCCATACACCCCTCTCTAGGAAAGCAAGCTCTCTCATCTAGGGTCGGCACAAACATCTCTATGTTATTTGGGATCCTATACCTCTCCCTAAAGGTCTCCAACTCATTCTCCTTGATATCCATTGGCCACAAGGAAGCCCCCCATCTAATAGTAAAGTCTATTGGGCCTTCTGGTATCATCCATGCACTATAAGTCCCCATGGCCTCCATATTCCTTTCAGTAGGGATTATGGGAGGCACACCCACCTCGGCACAAATCAGTGCCATATCTACTTTAGAAGACCCCTCAGACACATTCTTTCTTGAATAGGAAGCCATTTTACGTGGACAAAGAGAAAATTTCAAAAATATAGGGTACTTACACAGGTCTTAGATGCTTGAAATTGAGAAAATAGAGTTATTCACCGTAGAAGAAACGGAGAAAGTGCTAGAAGATTGTGAGGATTTTCAAATGCTTAAGAGTTTTTGGTTTTCGCAAGGTGAAAAAGAAAGGAAAAGTAGGGTTTGCAACTTTTGTATACACAGAATGGATGAGCCTGCACCATTGGATTTTCCCCTACTTTAATTTGGGTCGTTCATATACAATCTCATCTACCACGTTAAAACCAAGAGACGCTTATTCAAAATTTGAATCAAGGGCTCAGATAAAGTCGTGAGTTACACGTGCCTTAGATTCATGTAAGCCTCTCCAACTGTAAAACATCATCATCGTTGCGCATTAAATGAGCACATAATACGAACCTCGAAAACCGTTATACCACCTAGTTGTTTGTCATTGGGAACCTACTTTTCTTTCAAATCATTAAAGCACGTCGCCCAACGTGCTTCAACTTTAACCCGATCAAAGAGGCTTCGACATCTGCTACCAAAGGCCTCGCCTCGTATCATTTAGCCTTATCACATGCTTCAATTATCAAAGAGGGTCGACATTTGCCCCAAGTTTTTCTTCAAACTCGAAAGTCTATGCATTATATGAATAATCATACCTGGACTTCAGGGACTGTTGTTACGCCTTGAAAAATTAGGACCCAAACATGGGCTCAATTAACCTACATGGCGAACGGCTTGGGTTGCCCACGCCTCATACACTGACATGGGACGACCTAGCTATACGCGGGTGAACCACTTCAAGTGTGAACGACCTTCTTTCCCCTACATAGAAGACTTAGACCGACCCCATTACACGCAAATCCCATTGTAAGAGTCGGTCCAGGACAAGGCGGTGGAGAGATCTTGAACAGATCTCTGCCATGTGTTTGACAAGACAACTCCTGCCACCGCCATCCTATTTGTTCAAGTCTAAAGTTCAAGCTAGGCCGTATGGATACAAAAGTGATCTTAGTATTTAAGGCTATAATTGATTGATGTACATGACAAGATAGGGCAGTCTTT
>CAIGRT010189447.1:0-13703 GCA_903798405.1 Fraxinus platypoda | reverse complement strand
GGGGGGGGGAAAATGGAATAATTAGGGTTTGAAATTGTGTAGAATTGATTTAAGTAAAAATTAATTTAAAAATTATTAATTAAAACCTGATTTATGTATTATTAAAGATGATTTTGGATTTATGAAAATGGTATTTTAAAAACCTGTGAGGGTGTAATTTCCTCTTGTTAATATTTTTTGAAAGATTCATTCCTATTCCGGTCGGCCCAAAAAATAAACACCTTTTTTTTTTTTTCGATAATAAACAAATATTAAAATTCCATCTATTTCTTCGACACTTTGTACGTGTTTTTGGTATAAAGAATATTAGAAAATTGTAATTTGATCGTAATGAACAAACAATAAATAATAATTTGGCCCCCCCTAGATTTGATAGGGACCATATTAATTAAGCCACCTTGAGATGTTCTGTAATTCCTATCGTTGATGAAGACAGTAGTCTTTAACATTCAGTGTATTTTGTTGCACATCAAATCTAGTACCACCCTCGTTCATGTTGATGCATTCATACGTTGGATGCACGTGCGCCACAAAATATATGTCATGTTTATGCACAAATATAATATACGTGCTCGAAACGTAAATTATCTTATATGAAAATGGTTAGAGCGTGATTTTCATTAGAAGAGGAAATTAGGTCAAGATTCAAATAATCAAGAATTTATTGATCCATGAAGACTATCGAATGCTAAATCTGTTAACTATCCTAATTGGTTGTACCCTCCGAGCTTTAATTCACAACATTTCCAGGGCAATGCTATTTTGATAAGAATAATGTTATTTAGCACAACTAGTGTTTAATACCAGTTTAAACTTTTAATATTAAATTACAGGTTCAATTAAATATAAAGATTTATGACATGTTTAATAGAACATATAATGTGTTGACACTTAGACTGATGTTCAACGTCACTAATGTTAGATAACATTATTTTTATGATAATTATGGGCACACCCCACCCCACCCCACCCCACACCACACCACATAAACATGTTAAGCCCATGTTTTATGGCCATTATAAAGAAATTCAGAGAAAGATGATGTTTTGAATAATGATTTTTTTGGAAAATCACAATTACAAAATAAAAATTATTTGAATTTAAGTGCATAATATTTTATTGTATGACCGTTTAGTTAAAAATGAATATGAGAAATAAATGATTTTAATTTAAAGAGGGTCAAATATGGCGAAGCAAGAAGGTTGCCCAAACCATTAGCCTCAAAATGCCAAGGATGAGTTGAGATTTGTTGTCAAACTTTTCCTGTCCACCCAATTAATTATTAACAAGTCATTTTAAATTAACATATCATCAATTTGGTGGGTTATTGGTGACGTTAATGATGATAAATTTAAGATAATATATTAATTTAAAAATAATGTGTCGATGACAGCAAAAATTGGAGAGCATATCTCAACCGGAGAAAAACTGCCTCTACAGCCCCCATCATCCAATGCAATTGCAAACTTTTCTTCCTTGTTGGGGCCCCATGAGCCCTACGTCTCTATTTATGTACCACACACTACAACCAAACCATCGAAACTAAAACAGAGACTACTTTCCTTCCATTTTACATACAATTCTTCTCAAAAAATTTCAGAAATCAATGGGAAATCGCAAGTTTAGATTATCAGATATGATTCCAAGTGCCTGGTTTTACAAGCTCAAGTACATGAGCAGAACCAGAAACCAGAAAAACCACCGTGGCGCCTCCGCAGCACCACCACCTCCGTCGCCCAAACAAAGACCTCCAGCACCATCTGACCAAAGAAAATCCTACCATTTTACAAGAGACATCACGTTTCACAGTAATTCTCCAACCAAAAGTACTGCAGTGCATTGTTCAGAAACACCAAGAATATCATCAAGGAAGAGACGTAGCACGAAGAAAACCAGAGTTTCGGCAGGTTACAGCTGCCGGGTCATTCTTGAATCCGACCGGAACAAGCCCGATTGTATGTCGGAAGAGTATCGGAATTCAAATATTGATATATCATCTGATCGGTGTCTTACTCCAGATGCATTTGATCCCATGGTTTCATGGTCAAATTCCTGCAAATGCAAAATCCAAAATGATGTCATAATTGATCTTGATGGAAAGCCATTCCATGCAAAATCTGAACTCCATCTCACTCCGATCATTACCAAAGTCCGCGACACTGACATTCACATGAAAAAAGAGACGAATTTACCAATCAAGGTTCACAGAGTTTCAGAGAAATCTAAGGAAAGAAATGCACACGATTCCCGGTCTGTAAAGGCTGAGAAAGATGACACTTTAAGCAATGATTCCAAAGAAACAAGGACGACTTCTTTCAGAAAATCTACAGCGCATTCTCCGGGCATGAAACTCCGGAATTCTCCAAGAATCAGAAGAAGGAATATTCCGGGCCGGAAAAGTGTGTCATCAACTTCAAGTTCAAGTTCAAGGAAAAGCGTAGCGGAGAATTTCGCAGTAGTGAAATCATCAAAGGATCCACAGAGGGATTTTAGAGAATCAATGGTGGAGATGATTGTGGAGAATAATATCAGAGCATCAAAGGATTTGGAAGAACTTCTTGCTTGTTATCTGTCATTGAATTCTAATGAATATCATGATCTGATCATCGAGGTGTTCAAGCAAATTTGGTTTGAGACCATTGATGATATTCGTCTGAACTAATTCCATTTTTTTCATGTATTTTTTTTTTTTTGCTTTATCCTTTAATAGAATAGTTATGTAATTTTATATTTAATTTCTCGACATATGAAATTACCATTTATGTACAAGGAAAATCGTAATCCACGACCTAGTAGAAGACAATTTAATAATTAATTTGTCCCTTTTTTTTTTTAGCACCGTAACGTTTTAGTGAAGTTGTTCAAAAGTTCAAGTCCACAACCACTACTTATTCGATCCATGCTCGTGTTAGCTTTTTATTAAAACGTGGACGCAAGCTAACAACTAAAATTTTATTTTTATATAAAATGGTTTAACATTTTATAACTTCCCGGAGTTGATCTTATTAATATATTCATAAATAATTCTTTTATTAATCAAAATTAGAAAATGTGCCTAATTCTTTGAGCTTCCCATTTTTTTGTACCCAATCTTAAAGAAACAGTTGTTATACGTAGGAGTGACAAATTGGTCAAGTCGTTCGTGGGCTCGATTCGTTTCAGCTCAACACATGGGCAGCTAGGCTGTATGGCTAGTTTTGAGCTCACTTTTTTTTTTTCTTTTTTCCCTAAGTCAACTCATTTTTTGACCAACTTTATTAATTTCATTAAAAGATTACTTCTTTTTGGATTTACTTTATTAATTTTAGAAAACGAGCCGACTTGACTCGGCATTGAGACATACGAACCAAAGAGTCTAAACGAGCCAAGCCTAGAATTTGAATACGGGCTAACCTCAGCTCGTCCCTAGGGTTGAGCGGAGCTCAAATGTTCAAGGGCCGAGTCGGCTCGATTCTAAGACAATTTTATGTTGGAGTATTTTTAGGCACTATTGTTATATTTAGGTTGTCTCCTTTTCCAATAAATAAGAAAGTAAAAGGATATACAAAAAGGTGAAATTTAAATTTGTGAAAAGGTGATATGATCAACGAAAGTTCTGTGCAAGAATCGAAGTTAACTTTTATTCAAGTTTAAAAATACTAAATTTCAAATTTATGTACGAATTAAGGTCAAATAAATAAGGTAATCATGGACAAGAGGCTCGTTCACAGTAAATAGTTTGATTATAAAGGCGAAAGGAGCTTTGGGGATTACAAAAGTTGTTTGTGCATTTTGAATACTATTAGCTAGGTGGAGTGCTGAATTAATCATAATCACTTATTCACTTATAATCTCATTGGATTATTCAAAGGCAAATTAAGAACGCATCCATGGGATGAGGTGCACTAAGAAAGTAGGTAAATTGTCATGTTAACTACTTTGATAAGTTGCTACGTATCGTATCGTAAAGCAATTAAGTTGTCATATCAAATACTTTGATTTTCATCGAGTTGATCATTTGCGTGGACAATGTTGGCTATGCCAATAATTGATCCTCTCTACAGTTCAACTTGAACTCTACTACTTTGAAGTCACATTTTCGAGCCATTCTAATAAACTTTCCCTTAATTTTAGTGGTTGTATTGTCAGTTTCACCATTTCAAACCTTCTAACTCTATTATTGTACTTACTCAAGCTTGCGAATCAACGTAAGACCCTCTAGCTCGAAGTTTTAACCGGTCATATTGTCATAAATGCCGGACCATGTCAACTATATATATATATGTGTGTGTGTGTGTGTGTGTGTGTGTGTGTGTGTGTCTACTCATGTCAAAAAATATATAACAAGTTGTAACATGTACGTTTAGGACTCAACATACTTTGCGCTAGAGTAAAATTTCAGTAATTTATATATCAGCACGGAGTCAATCATGTTCGTGATTATGGTCTGATTGATCAAGTTGTCTCTATTATTATATGTAAACCTAATTTAAAAGACAAAAAAGTCAAGAAAATAAGCTGCAAACTTTAATTTAATCAGATCTTACAATTACTATTGATAACATCCATAATTTGATATAAATTATATAGGATAGGCTAGAGCTCTATACTAACATATATGTTGTCTATTAGTACAACATGGGATTGACTTGTACATTCAGGTGGATTGTCATTTCTAGGCAATTTTAGGGCAGCTGTTCTTCAACTTGAAGAGATATACGTAAGAAAGGTGGATTCAGTTGTGACTCATCCATTTACTTGTCTGCCAACTTTAAGCTTTCTCTTTCATGGCGATCACAATATTTCATTGTTACATTACAGTTATTGAGTTTTCCATTGTCCTTTCTCTATTCCTTTTAGTGTTACCCAATTCCCAACTTACTGTAAAAATCTTATAAACTCGAAGCTCACTCTTTTTTTCCTTAAATTTGTTCTCATAAATTAGAAAGAGGCCCCCCGAAAGATTCGTTGTCCAATTTATATCGCGTCCCTTACGGTTTTATGTTGTGTCCCCCCCCCCAAGATTTGCTGTCCAATTGAAATCAGAATTCAATTAAAGTCTCTTATAAGACAAATATTCTGGATTCGAATTTTGGAGGACGCAATAAAAAGACACGAGGGCTGTGATGAGCAGAAATTCTTCCAAAGTGGATAGTACGTATATCATAATAGTTTGAGTACAGAGAATCAGGTCGTTACATTTTCCTTTTTATGCTATTAATTGAGAAACACATTTCGTAGAGCTCATAATTTTTGTCAATATTTCAATCATATATTTCATCAAGGGCAATGCTACATGTACATAATTTTTTTTACATAATCTTTTACCTACACTCACAATAGGATGTGGGGACCACATTTTTGAGAGTTTTTTTATTCATGCGGCCCCTCGCACATGTGAGAGGGTGTAACATTTTCGGTAAGGAAGATTATGTACAAATAGTTTTATCCTTTCATCAATTTTTATAAATTTTTTTTTAGAAGTTTTGTTTTGCCAAACCACCCAAAATCAGTCGGAATCAAAACGGTAGGTTTAGAGTTTACCTGGTTCATTGTCGGCGAGGCGCAAGTAGAGACCATTTTTATTATCTTGAATAAAAAATGGCTCTAGTCAAACAAAGATTTTTGTCTTTAGGCAACATAATCCGTAGATTCTGGGCTTCCTTAAAAAAAATGAATAATTTGAGTCACACATTGTAATCCACCACAAATTCATTCAATATTTAAGTGTCACAAATAGCCAATATAAAGGTT
Source organism: Fraxinus platypoda (assembly GCA_903798405.1). NCBI lineage: Eukaryota > Viridiplantae > Streptophyta > Magnoliopsida > Lamiales > Oleaceae > Fraxinus > Fraxinus platypoda. Next base: position 7,970 of record CAIGRT010189447.1, on the reverse strand, counting down.
TCAATAATTGTTGAAAAAGGATTTTGTAATAACCTAATAGTTGTCTCATGTCTCTCCTCTCTAAAGCCTGAGGCGCTTGCATATGCTGTCGAACCATTGTACCCAAATATAATCGTCTTCATGCATGTATGGGAGTTCAGAAATGACCTAATGAGCACCGGTACTCATATTATGTTAAGCACCTTATGACGTGTCATATAAATTCATTGGTGAATTTTAAACTAATTCAAATGATTAGGCATATCATAAGTTTATCCACCATAAATTTATATGACACGTCACCGGTGCTTAACATGATATGAGCACCGGTGCTCATTAGATCATTCATGTATATGATTTAATCGTTTATTAAAAGTAAATATAATCGAGCTACATGCAGAATAAATAAGTTTCTTTTATTTCTGAATTCTAGTTAAAGAGCTTTGGAAAGAATGGTGATGATGTCACATCTTCCGTGCACCAAGCTACATGTCTCGAGGTCCCCGACCTAGGAGCTTGCTCACGAATCAATCGTATAACCTCGACCATGATGTGTTGGCTCATTCATGCAAGGTCAACAACCTCACCTTTCATGGTTACGCACTTATCCGTTGGATCGGGACACCAGAGTAGTCTTCCTACTCCATGTTAGCTACCTCGGGCTTAGTGGTCTGGGTGCAATAAGAATCTTAACTTTTTTAAGGAGCCCTAAACTCTATACTTTCATTGTGTCCCACCAGTCTTGGACTCTTTTAACTATCAGGAGTCCTACCTTAACAGACTACTTAATAGTTTCACAAGTGTCCTGAACCTCGTAGGATTAGACCTGGTCCTGGTTTTGTTTGAGCCAGAGTACCCACGTGTACAATTTAAAGATAGCATCCAAGGGGTTCAATAATTTGTAATTGACTTTACTAATGAATGCTTGATAAATAAGGATAAAACATATTTAAAAAATTTACATTGTCACACATTTTTAAAATTCATTTTTAATCACATATTCTTCCAATAAAATAATTTTTCACGTAAATTCATAACTTTTTCTACATTATAATCACACATCTTTTTAAAAAAAAATCATTGCTTGCGAAATTTATTCTAAAAAAATCTACGTCGAACGATTTCTTTATTCGCTAAGAGAATATGTGAGTGTAACAAATGTCTCCGTAAAGAATAATGCTAGCGGGCAAGGGGAGGCATGGCAACTGGGCCGTTTATAATTTTTTTAAATTATTATTTTTATATAAATTCTATAAGGTATTTGAATATTTAAATTATTATTTTTATGAAAATAAAAATACAAAAATTGTACTAATGAACTAAAAATGTAAGACAACTAATCCACTTAATGACCCATCCAAATATATAAATCTTATACTTATCTTTCACCATATTTACATAAAGATTCCGATGTGATATTCCTTTCATACATTTAAAGCGTGTTCGATTGTCAATATTTTCTATTGAAAATGTGTTTTTTCTACATAATTTCTACTTTTGAACTGCTTGATTGACATTTTTCCAAGAAATTTTTTCCTACTTTTGGACACGTGACCATATTTTCTTTGAAAATAAGGAAAATATTTTCTAAAAGGAGAGGTGATTTTTATTTTTCAGGTAATTCACTCTCTCTATTTATCTCTCATCTATCTCCTCTTTCTCATCTATCTACCAATAAAAAAAATAGACAAGTATAATATTTTCTAAATTGAAAACTAAATCAATAAAATACATTTAATTAATAATTTTCATACAAATAAGTTCTAGACATTTGAATTGTCTAAAATTTTATTTTCTTTCCATACAAATTTCATTTTCATTTTATTTGGATAATTGTGTGAAGGTAAAATTCTAATCAATCTACTGGTTAGCACTCACGATGATCTTCTTCTTTCTTTATATTACGATATAACCAAATACTTCATATCTTTAAACAACAGACCATTTGCCTTTGCCACACTTCTCTTCAACGCCCTCTTGTCTTAACAAAGACATCTTAAGTCGACATTCGAAAACATGCTATTACAAAAATATCATAATACACACATCGTGATCCATACGAACACAATATGTACGTATCCACAACCACCCATAATGTTCTCAATCGTCCATAAAGAGGTTCTTGTTTTATTCATTACGTAAATTGTACTACACCCCTGCTTGGTTCAATTAAAGAGTCAAGTCAAAATCAACAATTAATTTCAATCATATATTTTATGCGATCCACGAATCTTCAACAACATATTCTATCATTTTTTTTATATCAAAATCTACTAAAAAATTAATTTTTATCTAAATCCAACGGGGCTAACAAAATCTAATAATTGTACCATCGATGAAAGGGAAAGATTTCAATCATTTTCAAAAGAATCCACCAAGTCGAACCCACCAGACAGAAGTCTTGCACACGGATGCATGCACTCTTGTAAGTTGTAATTAATATTAATCATATTTATAATAAATTCACAAGTTTTTTCTTTTGAAAAAAAAAAAATTTATATACCCATTGTCACTTTTCTAAAGAGATCACGTGCAAGCCTGTACACCTTTCATTTTCTTTCTTTTTTATATTGTTGTCATTTTAATCTAATGACTTTGCAATAAGATATACGATTAATGGCGCAGACTGATAAGTGTAAATATTACATTCATTTGAGCCATCAAAGATGGTGATTAGGAGAATATGTATGAACTATACAATTAAATGTATAGTTTATTGATTATTTTAGGAAAAAACTCGATATTGGATGAAAACAAAAGTTGAACTAAACAAGAATTCGTGGATCAATCTATCAAGTTTGGAAGTTAAAGGGCTTACATTGCAATATTGGAGGACATGAGTTGAACAAGAAACGGGAATCAATGACCAAAAAGTACATTCTCAAAAGAAATTGGAATGGCCAACATTGGCGCGATCGCAAGGGGCTGTACGAACCATGCCATCACACTACAAACTTTGATTATGCATTTAATAATTTTACAGTTTACTTCCACTATTATGAGTGGCTAAAAATAATTTAGTGTTGGGATAAGAGAATTAACTTAGGTTTAATGTTTATTTAATTCAAAAAAATTCTGCAAACTTTGATTATGTAATTGTTTATCATGCTTAATGACATTAAGATCACCAATTGCTTGGTTTGGGGACGATACTGATGACGGAAGAAGATATATTTGTTTAGCTTGTGCAATGAGACCGGGGACCATTGAACTTCTTTTTACCAACGTAATTGTGATAAACGAGTCAGCTTCTGAGCTTCAGTTCAAACACGACTATAACCAAGTTGACGCAACAGTCTAAACCCCGAGCGAAGTGCTTTAGTTTCTGCCTCTAAGCAAGAACAATTGCCAGTATGCAAATAGGACATCTTCTTTACTATTTCTAGCCGCTCCCGGCCAGCAGCCACTTGAAGCTCCCTTTAAAGCTCCCGTCTGAGTTCAAGCCCCCGTTTGGTAGAAATTAAGATTTTAATCTAAATCAAAGTTAACAACTAATTTTAACCACATATTTTATAGGACCCACAACTTTTCAACCATACACTTGATCAACTTTTATTAAAATCTATTAAAAATTCAATTTTAATCCCCACCAAACAGGGATCAAATCGTGTCCATGTTGGTTTACTCACCTCGAGTACCAGCTATTCTTACATTCATTTTTAATCACATAAATTTTAAAATTATTGACAGACGTTGTCTTCAAAAAGGAAATTTTTTACTATAGGACCATATTCTAAATAGAACAAAATGGTAATTTTCTGAAGTGCACCTTTAATTAATAAGTTAAAAAATAAAAAATAAAAAATATTTGTTTGTTGGGCTTTTTGACAAATGATTAAGACATTAACTTTTCCCAGAATACAAGGTATTGGTCGTAAACAAATCTCAGTCTGTTTTGTCATTAGATTTTTGTAGGGTCTTGATATCGACTATCCAACTAAATAATTAAATCTTTTCATTTCCACAACAAGAATATGAAAAGATTTAACAAATGAAATTACCATTGTCAAATGTAATCATGATTAAAAAACTATTCAATTTTTTTTTTTTTTTTTGTCAAAATAATATTGTCACTCGCTCATACAAAATTATTGTAGTGTCATATCATCAAAATTTCCTCTTAAGAAAATCGGTGAAGTTCACGAGAAAATTAAATTGTCTAATATACTAGAAGCTCTCGTAACTTTACCTAGTTTGACAAGAACGTTTAAATGGTTTCAAGACCGCGTCAAAAGGATAGAGTAGAAATTCTTGTCAACTTTTATTAGTATGAAATTCATGCAAAAAGAAATGGGAGAATTTGACAACGCTTTTAATGAGATAATTATTTATTAGAAAAAAAATTCAAATATAAACATATTTACCAACTCATAAGTATAATGATATGTTAATTAATTAATTAATTAATGATTAGGTGCATGATTAGTATAATGAACCATGGACTAACTGCCTAAAAGAGAGTTATTATACAACGATTAACACCGGCTAACTACTAAAATGATTGAGTAGTTAATTTCTACCACTCATTGCTTAAAATATGCTGATAAAATGCAGTTAGTAAATATTGATTGATGAATGAATAGCGACGGTGTAGAGTAGGTCGGATCGAAAAGAAAAAAATAATAACCGACACCAATCGCATTATTAGCACAAAGTTCTAACCAATTGAGATAATAGACCAATGACGACATAAGATTCCGTTTAATGTGAGATTGAATGTTATCACGATTAGCATTTCTCATAAAATGATGGAAAGGCTTTTGTCCGAAAAAAGAAAACGAACGGAAGAATTGATTCATCATATGATTCAGTCGTATGTAAATGTTCTAAACCCACAAAGCCAAGAAGCATAAAAGAGAGTTTATTTCGGTTTAGATCTCTGGATTGTCAAGTTAATGGATTCTAGAACACTTTATTATAAAGCATGACACCTACTAGGTCGAGCTTGAGTTTATTCAAGTGAATGCGTCGGTATTGTACTTCGTCTGGAATACGTGTATTGAGCTTGTCCCAACTCGACCTTAACATTTATCTATATTTGGCTAATGTTTATAAATTGTCAAATTACTTTTTATCCACGCATTACATAAGATTCACAAGTACTACCTACTTATGCATCACTCATTTGTATCTATTTATAAATTGAACAGTTTATAAATACTTTTCAAACAAACAATTTGTCTTACCAGTGTCTCACAATCTCTAGCTAGCACAAGAACCTCTTGGCATGAGTTGGATCTTTTTGTTGTAAGAATCGAACACATTATACATTGGCTTCGTAACTAATTTTCACCTTCATTGCCACATTGGCTCGAGCACCAACATTGTGTTGTCCAACAATCATCAAGAATATTATATAACAACCTTAACTCACGTCGTTACATAGAGTTGTTGAAGTTTAAGAATCCTTAAACGTTTCAGAAATTCTCATTACACACCATATAGGCACACAAAGGAATGAAAAATTCAAATCCATGCATTTCTAGTACATTTTCTCAGAAAATTCCTCCTGCTGCCAGTACCCAATGTGCTCAATCGCCCCCACAATCTTGAACAAACGCCGTTTGTTTATTTCCTCCAACAACGTTCTATGCGACAATTGGCTACGTATGCCCACTAATGATCGAGCCTTTATCATCTTCTGTTCGTTTTTTTTTTTTTTTGCTACAAGATTCTTCAGTGTTCAGCAAAAGATTGCTATTTTTGTTGCATCTACTTCTGGTTATGTTCGTTTCAGGGCAAAATCTTGTACATTCCTGCAACATCTTAGGAATTTGTCTAGATTCTTCTCTTTGATAGATTAAATAAGGATAATCTTCATTTGCTGAGTAGTACTTTAGGTTGGACACTGGTAGGAATTTGAAAAGAGCTTTGGGAACTAGCATTGTCGGAAAATTTGAAATCTTCTTCATCAATAGGGCAAGGATACAAATGGGAAACACAAATCAATATTCGTAGGGGGCGGACTTAGGATTCAGTCTCAGTGAGGTCAAACTTTAACTAAGAATTTTTTTTGCCAAATAAGACAAAATATAATATTAAATCTCATGCCTACAATTGTTCCTTATTGATTTTTATACTTTTAATGTGTTATATAATATCTTCAATATAAATTTCATTTAGTACATATTTTCAATTTACATAACGAAACTATGATTTCCCTACTATTTGATTTCATTAGAACTTTTTAAGTTTATAGAATTAAATAAATGTACTTTTCTACGATATTTCAAAATCTATGGTTGAGCTCAATACATGGTGCCTGAAAAATTGAGTCACCAAATCAATATTTTATTCTTTTTTAATTATATTCAATTGTTTTTCGTGCATAAAACACCTAAAACTAAGGTGGATAATATTTTTTTGTAATACTCTAATCAAGCTAGTCAAATAAAATAAAATTAAAATAAGAGATAGAAAGTAAACATTTGCAAAGTAGTGACAACTAAAAAAGGAAAAAGAAAAAGAAAAAAAGAAAGTGAAATTAAGTGAACATGTCTTTATTAATTAAGATGTACTTATAACGAGAGAACGTAGAGTGAGAAAAGAAACAAACAAAAAATTGAGAAAAAAAAAAGAACAAATATAAGAAGAAGAAGGTGAAAAGTAGGGTTGTCCGTGGGTCGGTTCGGTTCTATTCGGTTCCATACCATAATTAAATTTTTTAACATTTACAGCAACACTACATAAATACAACTAATGACATTTCATTAGTAACTTTTACAAATTAACGTAGCCCAATTCAAAAACATATAAATAACTAGCTATCCAATAAGATTAATTCAATGCATACAAATACAAAAAAAGTAGATATTAATAGCAACACTACATAAATACAACTAATGACATTTCATTCGTAACTTTTACAAATTAACGTAGCTCAATTCAAAAACATATAAATAACTAGCTGTCCAATAAAATTAATTCAATGCATACAAATACCAAAAAGTAGATATTAAGATTAAAATATCGGTGATCCATATCAAAAACTGCAAATGGATCTCAAATTTCACTGTTTCTTATCTTTAAAATGAGTTTTAAAATGATTTGGGTATTGAGCTTTATAATTGATGCATATAAATGTAGGAACGCCCGAACTCGACCTTGTTGGACCCGACCTCAGCCCACTCTCATTGGGCTGGATCCAAGGTCGAACTCGACCTCGTTGGACTCGACCTTATCCCCTTGACCTCAATGGCCCGACCTTAGCTCACTATTGTTGGGCCATTTCCGAGGTCGGGCCATTTCCGAGGTCGGGCCACATTGTAGGTCGGGCTCAATAATTAGGTCGGGTCTTTAGCCCTAACTCACATATCCCCTTGGACCTTACCGCACGTTTGCTAGAAATACTAGTCCTACTTAAACACAAACTCCTAGCTTATTACAAATTTAACCCAAACTCAAATTGTGCACTTCTAACATAACACAAACACCTAACATAACTAGAACTACAGGAAGTTAAGTCCTTCCAGGATTCCCTTTCCAACATCTATAAATACATAACCTAGCCTTATTATTCAGGTACGTTTTTATAACCTTCAGTATAAGTTTCTCTTGAGCACTTGTCTGACTTAAGCATCGGAGGGGCGACGAGGACACACCTCGACGTCTTTGTTNTTCCAACATCTATAAATACATAACCTAGCCTTATTATTCAGGTACGTTTTTATAACCTTCAGTATAAGTTTCTCTTGAGCACTTGTCTGACTTAAGCATCGGAGGGGCGACGAGGACACACCTCGACGTCTTTGTTTCAGGTATTGAATATCGGATCGCGCGGAGTTCTTACATCCAGTTCGAGTCTACCCAGGTACGATTTTTGGTAGCATCAATAATTAAAATTATGAAATGATTTGATTTATTTAATTAATTTGCTAATTTGTTTAGAAAAAAATAAAAAAATTTAATAAAAAAAATTATTTAGTTTCAGTTCTTATTTGGTTCTTCGGTTCTTGGTCTAGAACCAAGACCCGACTCAAACCCATCGGTTC
>CAIGRT010189428.1:0-10762 GCA_903798405.1 Fraxinus platypoda | reverse complement strand
AAATTAGAATTAAATATTTAATAAATAATTGATTTAATAATTCATTAATTATTAATTAAAAATTTAAAAAACCTGATTTGGGAATTTTCAAACTTGTTTTTGTATTTTTGAAAATGTGTAAAGTAAATACCTTATTTATGTATTGTTCCCATTTTTGAATTGGTGTAAAAAATACACTTTATTTATGAATTTTTCCCTTAGAAAAGGACTCAAACAGTAACCTGATGGGCCCAAGGAATGAGAAGCCCAATAAAACAGGTCCAACTCCCCTAAGATATAAAATGTACGGGCAAAGCTCATTTACAAGATTTCTTGAATTAGGGTTTTACACTAACTTGGCGGCTCCTCTTCCTCTCCTCCAATCCCTCAAACCCTAGGCTAGAATTTTGTTCGCTTCAACCTGCAGTCATGGGGTATGTCCACTGAATTTTGTACTATAACAATATATATAATTATGAAAAATTATGGATTTTATTGTAAAGATTTTCAGTAACTATAGATTGTATTCTGGTTTATTGGCTGTCGGCTATGAATAATATTTTTAATGTTTCTTGGTGCTTTATTCAATCACGTTGCAACAATGGCATCTAGAATGCTGAGCGCTTTAATTGTATATATTGTTATATGTAAGAATATCAGAAACGGTTAATTGAAGGGTCTAAGAACAAATCAACCATAGATTTGTGTTCTTCAGTTAACATGTTATGGTACAGATATTTGCTGTAATTAGAATGTAGATATGTGCAATTGGTAACATAAATTCCGGTTGATGATTTTAGTTCTTCAAATGACCTAAATATGTATAATATATATCCTTGTCTAATCTTAGAGGAGCTTAACGAGAAAGAAATTAAATGCTTTGAACTTCAATGAAAAATGGACTAATGGATTTCCGTGGTATTGATTATGTTGGAACTGTATGCATTTTGGCACCAGCCATCCAGAGAGCTATGTATATAGATATTATTCCTTCCCTTCTTGGGAAATATACGAAACCAATCCTGCAGCAGTTCCTTAGCTAAGGGAACATGAAACATTTTTAAAGGTAGTTTAGTTAGCAATCAATGTGGTTACATCCCTAATAATTCAGTAAATCTATCCGTTTTGTGCCTCCTCAAGTAACCAGTGTTGTACCTAAGTTCGTTCTTGTCTGGGTTAATAAACTAGATATTATCATACAGGAAGACACGTGGTATGGGANCAATCAATGTGGTTACATCCCTAATAATTCAGTAAATCTATCCGTTTTGTGTCTCCTCAAGTAACCAGTGTTGTACCTAAGTTCGTTCTTGTCTGGGTTAATAAACTAGATATTATGATACAGGAAGACACGTGGTATGGGAGCTGGTCGCAAGCTGAAGTCCCACCGCAGAAGACAAAGGTGGGCTGACAAGGCATATAAGAAATCCCATCTTGGGAATGAATGGAAGAAACCTTTTGCTGGGTCATCGCATGCAAAAGGCATTGTCCTTGAGAAAATGTTAGAATAAACCTTTGTTTTATTTGTTTTCATCACAGTGTTTCTTGATTTCTTCATTTATGGAACCAATCTTTCTACGACTAACATATCTCTTCTCATTGACAGAGGCATTGAAGCTAAACAACCAAACTCTGCTATTCGTAAATGTGCTAGGGTTCAACTCATTAAGAATGGCAAGAAGATTNCGCATGCAAAAGGCATTGTCCTTGAGAAAATGTTAGAATAAACCTTTGTTTTATTTGTTTTCATCACCGTGTTTCTTGATTTCTTCATTTATGGAACCAATCTTTTTACGACTAACATATCTCCTCATTGACAGAGGCATTGAAGCTAAACAACCAAACTCTGCTATTCGTAAATGTGCTAGGGTTCAACTCATTAAGAATGGCAAGAAGAATGCTGCTTTTGTCCCCAATGATAGTTGTTTAAACTACATCGAAGAAAATGTGAGTGATCATTAATTATATTGCTTGTGATTGTTGTTTGCTGTTTTACATTGTGTTTATTACCTTTTGCTATAGGATGAAGTTTTGATTGCTGGATTTGGACGTAAGGGACATGCTGTCGGAGATATTCCTGGTGTTAGATTCAAGGTGGTGAAGGTATCTGGCGTTTCTCTCCTGGCCCTGTTCAAGGAGAAAAAAGAGAAGCCAAGGTCTTAGTTTGCTGGTGAAATTAGTTCATCTAGAAATTTTGATATTTCTTAAGCATGATGGACACCTGATATTTAGTTTGCTTGATTTTATTTCCTATTTTCTTTAACTTACTGTATCAGAATTTGTGCTGCTGTATTTGATATTAAGATGATCATTTTCTGGGATCTCTGTGTGTGTGTGCGTGCGCGCCCACCGACATAAGGATCGAAGTACTCTGAATAGGGCTAGATTGGCATCAGATGATTTATGTTAAGGGATCTGATATTGTGATAGCATGAGGATGAGTTCATTTGCATCCAATTATTTGCATAGGTTGGGTCTCTTATCATTGTGAAATAGCAAACTCTTAATTGACATCTCTCTTGTAGTCCTTTTGCAGTTAGAACATTAGCATGCAATTTTTTGATTGATAATGCAGTAATATTTTCGGTTTTGGGAAGGCTCACATTTTAAAGATTACATGTCATCGAACAAACAATTAAATTAATATGGCCAAATTAATTGTAATCCTGTGTAACTTGGGTATGGCTTTTCGGACATGATAGCCTTTTCTAAATGTGGACAAGAAACAATGCTAGCTTAATGACCCATCTCGGTCGAGCTCACCTGGGCTAGTCGTGGAGGATAGGTACAGCTAATTCTCCAAGACCCCAGCTGATATTTTCGTCCCAGGATAGGAGGCTATTTTTGCCAAATTTTTCGAACTTTCAGACACTGATTTATTAGAAAAGTTACATAGCCTCTCCGATCTCAAAAAATTTCAGCTTCCCTCTTTTCTAATTTTATTACGTAGATTCATTTTTGTTAAAATTTTCTATTTCCTTTTTAAGTTTGTAGAATTTTTCTCACTTAATTTGCAGTCTAAAATAAGTTTGTTGATTCAGTTTGTTATAATATCAGTATGTATTGTTAACTGGTCTCAGGTATTCCTATTTAATTTCTCTTAGTTTCCATTAATTAAATATTTTTCATGTGAAGATTTTTGCGTGTGTGTGTGTGTGGAGAAAGTTGGGTTATATTTGTTACTACTCAGATTCAAATTGGATACTGCATAGTGCAAAAACAATTATTTTATGATTCAGTCTATCTTGTTTATCCAGCTAACTTTAGACGGGGTACTCAAATTTTATTTTCTAATGTATCTTTGGTTATTAAGGGCTTGTTTGGCAAGGTTTATACTTTTGCTTTCTATTGAAGAGCTTCATGAGAAAGGTATCTTAGACCAAACTTAACAAAAACTCGTGAGAAAGGTATCTTACTCTAAAAACTCTTCTAAGTAGAAAAACATTTCATGACAATTATTCAAGTTCAAACATGTCCAAAAGCAAATTCTTAGTCTGCCAAACAGGCCCTAAAGCCGAAATTCTATTCTTGGTAAGTGATACAAATTCTGTGTATATATGTTAATAAGACGAAGTTGCACTCAACACAAGTCTTATAATAGAGACTTGCTAACATTAGCATGGAACAAATGTTCGATTTACTCGCATGAAAAACTTCTCCTTTGGCAGCTAGTTTCTATAATCAAATCTATGCTTGAGCAGAAGTCACAGCATTATTATCTCTTTCTCTGTCCATGGAGCAAAATCCACCCGTCGAACTTCCGTTAGTTGTGTACTTTTGTACCTCAAGATGCTGCACGCCGATGACTACCATAAGTCAACTTTCTTCTCAGGAGAAAGGCAAGGGAAAATTTTACTTCTTTAAATTCTGGACTGGCGAGTCATGAGAAATATCTAGACATCCGTCATTACAGAGAATTCTTGACAGCAAAGGGGGTTCTGCCACCTACAGACTCGGAGGTTATTGCAGAAGAAGTTTCTGAAGTACAATCTGATATTTCACTAATATGGCCGTAGATACTCGAATTTTCATCCATTTTGTATTCGCATCCCCCATCAACTTGATCTCCAATATGACCATTTTCTTTTCTGCCCACTCAGTAAATTGGATGGGATTTCTTAGCATGATTTTGGCCATCTAACACATTTTCATCTACTTTCTGATCGACACTTGTGGAACCTAAAATTTTGCACCTTTCAACAGGTACAATATCGAAAATTTCTATGCCTATGTTTTCATGCATATTTAATACCATTTCATCTATCAAGACTCTTTTAAGTTCTCTGATAAACCCCTCATTATTCAGTTAGTTAGCCATTATTTAGCAAGGGTAGTGTGGGGAGTTTGTATGAGTGAGGAAGTTTGTTAATAAATACGAGAGCAGGGGGAGGGTTAATTCATTCAGAGAATTGTGTAGAAAAGTGGGGAGAGATCAAGGCCTCTCGAATGCCTTGGAATTGTTCAATTCTGTCGTTCATTTCAATGGAATAAACAATATAAATTCCTTGTTTACAATCCATCTTTCCAAGCTGATTCATACTGCATTATTTCAGTCAATTACAACTGCACTTTCCATTACATAAATCAGACACCATATTCACAGCATTACAATCCAATTACACACTGAACCTCTGTCCTATTGAACAATATATAATCTTCCTAGTTGATTGAGCAGATCTGGAGCCAGAACACCATCTGCAGCAGTCTTCACAGCCAATAGATCTACAGTTGCAGCTGAGAAGCCCCCAGCAGCACCAGCAGTAGAGCTATCATCTATAGATCCATCACAGGACGTCCAGCAGCCTGCAGGAACCTAACACAGTTCTCATCCGTGCTTGCCCTGGAACCTGTATCTATATGGCAATATTTTACATCCACGGGAGAAGTAGAAAAATTTCCCGAAGTATATGATTTTTCCTCGCAGGATGTAGGAGGAGTGGTTTTCTGAATATCAGGATTTGTATTTGCCAAAGCAGTTGTCTTTCTAGCAGTTGGAAGCTTTCTGAGCTTTGGTTTTATGTTGGAGTTCCTGTTTGAACTGCACATAGCACCTCCTTTCTCAGGTAGCGTAGTAGGAATTTCAGATTGAGACTGCATAGTTCCAGTAGGAGTGTGAACCGACGACTTCACCTACATGACAGAATAACTTGGTTTGGTTTACCTTTCACTCATAAGAACAGAGTCAGTAATAATTTATGAACCTCAACTACAAAGCATGGCAACACAAAAATTATTTAAATACATCTTGATTTCTGTGAAGGATATCATACATAACTAGCCACTAGAATTATTCAACTAATGTTCATCGGCTAAAAACTTGTCACTCAATTAGTCCAAAACTTGAAATCAAAAGCAAGTATTAAGAAAGAAGCAAACTAACCCCATCGAAGAACCCTATCTTTGGGGATGGCATTCGTAGTCCAGACACCTTAAGAGGAGGCTGACTAGAAAGTGTACCAGCTTGTGTTGAGGATTTTCTTGTAATTCCAGGTGAAGCTGTTCCCCGACTTTTATGTCCATCAGCAATTCGATCAATATTCTGATTCTTCAAATCCAAAGAAACTATATCACCATCAACAGATCGGCAAGAACTGGTATCAAGACTGTTCCTGGAGTTGTTGGACCTTTGGTTGATTGTAGAAGAAGAAGAAGATGATGATGATGATGCAGAAGACAGTTCACCAATAGAACTAGTGGGTGACACATTTGAGGTCATAGTTGACACCAGATAAGCTGACAGGGTAGATGATGAAGGATTATTCTTCAGTTTAGCTTTTGAAAGGGTTTTGGGTATGGAACCAGAAGAAGCTGAATTATGAGTGCTGCTTTTGATGGGATTTCTTCTTGCTGTCATTAATGAAGATTTAGCAGTGGTTTCAGATAACACAGTACTGTTGCTCGAAGTGGATCTTGTAGACTGCATCTTGCTTGTAGTTGAGGAACCCGAAGAAGAGGACTTGGAAGACAATGCAGGCTTTGACAATACCTTTCTTGTACCACTTAAGACAGGTACCTTTGATGCCCGAGCCCCTTCAGTGGCAACTGTCAGTTTCAAGGTAAGAATGTTACAGATGGAAATAAACAGTTGATCATCCACTGAACAAATCAATATGTCAGAATTCCATTACCAGGACTGAGATTTGTGCCTTCATTTGCAGTTTTGACACCACTACTCGAAGAAGAGCTCTTTGCTGCTGCCGTCGAAGTTGGGATGGCCCTATTGATTGCCTTGCGTGGTTTGGGAAGTGATGAACTTGACTGCCCAATCTTAACAGTAGACTTCATCAAACAAAATTAGGGCTCGTGTCAGTCATTAACCATTATAACACCAGTTTCATAGGAGACATTCTGATATTTTGCCCCAATTTGTCCCCATTCTTTCATAACTCTTTTTTTTGCATGCTCATTTTCAACCACACATTCACACAATAAAATATTTTACACGTGAACCCAAATCTTTTCACTACTTTTTAACCACACATTATCCAAAAAATTTCTATTCAAAACAATATTTTTCCAAAAACAGGGGCTTAAAAATAAGCAGAAGATGGATGTACGTTTTCAGTCGTGTTGTCCATATAAGTTGGTAATAGACAACAAATGCCAGATGCAACAAGAAAAGAAACAAGCCAAAAAAATCATGCCTGTATCACTTGAGAACGCCCAGAATCCTGCTCAACTGCTTTCCCTGATCCTTGCAGCCCAATATTTTGCTTTGGTTGACATTTTGGCATCCTAATTGCTTGCATGCCAATAAGTTTCTTTACAGCAGGTTTTGGATTTAGCTGAAAGTTAACATTGCAATCTCCACTCATTACAGTAATCAGCAAAGTAATGATGATCAACAGGTGTGTACCACTTGCTCAAACATACCTGATTCTCAGAAGCCAGGTCATCCTTCCTCAGACCTACAAATTATTACGGTATTAATTAGAGAAAATATAGTCGCAAATGATACACAGAGGACACAATATACTAGTTTCCAACGAATGAACAAACAAAGCAAGTAAAAATGATTCCATGTACAGATTACAGAAATTGAGCTCCAGCAAAATCCTCGAGTTCATCGGAAACAAAATATAAATAGGAACTCTTCACTTTCAATATTACCCTAGTGCAAGTTTTTGCAGATCCAGATGCTTATACAGAGTCATAGATGAACTTGAATAATTTAACCTTAGTTCACCAAGAACATTTTTCTAAAATGGCTTCTTTCTCCTTTCTTTTCTTTTTTCCAAATTGGAAAAAAAATAAATTAAAGTAGTTCGAATGCGCAATTGTGAATGTATGTTATCATGCCAAAAGTAATTCACTTGAGCAGAGTTTAATATGAATTTGAGACATGAATGGATGAAATTTCTTAACTTCCACTTGTCAAAATTAGGTTCTCTCAATTTCCATATCTAAAACTAAAAGCACAGGGGTTGAATCAACATGTGAAGTTATGAAACTGGTATCCTCCAGTACAAATGTGATTCTGGATATGCTGTGAAATGAAAATAACATAAAACGTGTTAAGAAACTATAATTTCAGTGGCACTGATACCTCACAGGGAACATAGCAAAGGATTACTGGTGCTTTGTTCAGGGACGGGAGTCAGCTTATGAAAGACTGCTCAACCCATCCTGTGAGAAAGAGGCATTCCAATGGGCGGTACCAATGCTTGGGGTTGTTGCTTTCTATTCTATTTATCAAGTACTGAGGAGGAGGAGGAGGAGGAGTAGGAGCAAATTTCAGTATCTAAGTCACGGAAATGTGATCACAACCTGAAATGGATATTCAAACAAGGAAATTGGCCTACCTCATAATATGGTTTTATTATATGCATCTCACTAAAGAAAGAGGGCACTCCAGAATAGGTTTTCGTTTTCTGGAAGTAGATTGTAAAGATATGGAGAATGATACAATGTTGCTATGGTTACAACACTAGTGTGGACATCAGAATTTGGTGGGTAAGATTGCTTCTCTATAAACTGGACATATCATCTGGTAAATAGTAACAATTTGCAATGGAAATAAGAGCCATGATGCACCAATATGAAACCAGTTGTCAAGTTCAGTTCACCATCAACAAATTCTGCAAAGTGTAGTAGCATCTTCGTCTTACACCAGGTAAAGAAGTGGTCACTCACATGAAATTGCTTGGTTATCTATCACCACAGCATTACCGCTGGAATTTGTCATGGTGAATGCTCTTCTGCTAGATCTTTGGATTGAAGCTCTTATGTCCGCAAACAAGTCATCCTCAAGACTTTCAAGGGTCAAGCTATCACTTTCTAGCGTGGAGATCGACTCAGTTGACTTTCTTATATCTTCTTCAATTCCAGGCAATAAATGTTTTCCGGCCTTTCCAGCTCCTTTAATCATACTGGACAATTCTTCCGGGTCCAGAACACCTAAAAAAATTGAAGAGATTTGAATATTAGATACAAAAAGGATTTTTCTACCAGTGAAGGATACACGATCTATCGAATGGACTGCCATGTTAATCTTCAATTTACGAAGAGTACCTGAATTAGTGAAGAAAGCACTATCCCAGGCTAAACTTTTACGTAGGTTACATCTTTCATTTCTTTGGCAGCTTTCCCGTTCAGTCCACTCACACAGGTCAGGTAATTGGTCATTTCCATCACCGTTCATAGTGATAAACGCTTCTTTTTGTGCATCCATAGCTTCTGACAACTGAAGAGTCGTGGCCTCTGTCTGGTTTTCTGTTTTACAATTCAAGCTAACAGTAACTGAGCAGATCAACAAATACACGAAAATTAATCACCTTACACCAAATTAAAATAAGATCCTTGTATGTGAGTCCAAATTTCAAGAACCTGAAAATTGACAGTCTAGATCGATGAGACTGAGAGCATTCGTTTGTTGATCGACATCATCAAACTCCTCCATTTCCCGACAAATAGAAAAATCAAAATTCGATCTTTGAGTAATTAATCTCAGATTTTCGAACTGCAGTTGCGAGTGTGGGGGAGGGGGAGAGACGGATCAAAGTGTGATGAGAAAAGTAAAGATAATGGGAGCGCAAAGCGGAATTTTTTGAACTGTCCAAGAGGCGGTTTTTCTTAAAAATAATAAAAAAAATTGAATTCAGTAATTATGCTTGCCCATTATTTCTAAAATTCATTTTTTTTCTCGCTTTCTTACAACCACTCATTTTTTAATAAAATAATATTATACTTAAACCCAAAATTTTTTCTTATTTTTCAACCACACGTTCTCTATCAATCTCCTATTCTAAAATGCATTTTCAAGAAAAAAAAAAATAGGGCTCAAACAGGTTAATATTTAGAGTAAATATACACACCACATTTTAATTATAATGAATATCCCTAAAATTTTCTTATTTTTATACTTTGTTCTCATTTTTTTATCATTAACCTTCTATTAATTTTTATATCTTGTCTACAGAGACGATTTTCGTCCAAAAATATTTGTTGTGAAGGCTAAAAAAAATATTTATCTTTTGTATTTTTAAATAATCGAAATAAATAATTAATATAAAAGTTAAACAAATATTTGCTCATCTTTTCAATGCACGTTAGTAGAATATTTGAATGAAAATTTAAGACAAAATATGTGTAATTAATTGAAAATTAAGAATAAAAATGCGACGACAGAAAAATTGAAAATTTTTCTTGTAATTAAAATGCGGTGTTAATATAAAAAATTGTTGTGCGAATATAATTACCTTTATATTTATATTTTTTGAAAATAAGTGGCAGTGTTTATTAATCTCATTTGAATTGAGTGATTGGTAGGTAGAGCTCTATTGATAAAAGGAAATAGAGGAAGAAATAAAGCCATTGTTTTTGCAACTATTTATATTTTTTTTCATATAATTGATCTAATTATTTTATCAGCATATTTTGTGGATTTGCAATATTTATTCATTTATTCGTCGCTTATTTATATTTGTTTATAGTTTAAATAGACTATAAACAACTCCCACACATAGACAAGTCCCAAAAGTCAACTCTTTTTGGATAAATAAGATTCTAATAATACATACCAAACATGTTTGCGCATTGTAACAAATAAAAATGATTCGAACAGAAGTAGCAGTGAAAGTTAAACTTGGTGATACGTGTATTTTTGCACACTTATTTATACATAAATATGCTTATTATTGATCAAAAGAGCGGATATCAACTCACAATTGTGTAATTTTGACTTTTGTAGGTCATAAACCCCAAATAAAAAGAGAATAAAGCAAAAGAGAATGAAAAGGGACCAAAAGACATCGAAAAGTTGAAGGACCTTGAGGTACAATTTATGGAGGGGGTAATTAAAAGAAAAGTCAAAACTTTACGAACAAATTGTACAATATCATAGTTGAGGGACCTAATGTGCAAATTTATAAAGGACTTGTGTGTAAAAAAAATTTTTTTTAAAAAAGTTGAAACCTTTGTCTTGGCAGAGAAGGCGCACTTTTAAAACATGGGGGGGACCTTTTTGTTACTTTCCAAAACTCTGGGGGCTTGGCTGCAATTGCAGAACTGGGTTTAAAAATTAAAAAACTGGGCAGCCACTGTTTTGACTAGGGGTGTCCAAAAGTCCCGAATCGAACCGGACCGAACCCGGACCGAACCCGAACCGAACCGAACCGAGCGGTTCTTCATAAATTAAATACCCGAACGGGTACTCGAATCTAGAACCGATAGGTTTGGGTCGGGTCTCGGGTCTAGACCAAGAACCGAAGAATCGAATAAGACCCGAAACTAAATAATTTTTTTCATTTTTTATATTGAATTATTTAAATTATTTTATTTTTTT
>CAIGRT010189383.1:0-11380 GCA_903798405.1 Fraxinus platypoda | reverse complement strand
GTGCAGCTGCCTATTTAAAACAAAAAATTCCGTTACATAGTCCGTTAAAACAACAAATTTCATTAGTTTTTCCGTTAAAAACAAGAAATTCCGTTACATAGCAACTTTTAATATATAGAAGAGATATATATAAAGGGGTGGGGGTTGGATCAAGAACGGTAAAAAAGGTAACGTGGAAGGAGAAATGGTGGGTGAGAAAACAATACTTTTTAGTTGGTTCATGAGGGGGTACACTGTGCATACTACTTTATTGTGTAGGTAGGGCGTCATGCACCAATAACGGATTTTGAACCCCTTCTTTTTCAGTCAACGTAACTTTGCTTATTTATCCCTATTTGTCTATTATTCTCCGCCGTAGCTTTAGGGTATCAAATTGAATAATAATGAATAGAATTAAACAAGAAAATGAAGCTAGGCTCTTTTTAAGCCCCCCTTTTTTTTAAATGAAAATTGATTTTCGTAATAGTGATTTTAATGAGAATGAGCTATTAAAAAGTAATGATTTTTTTTTAATTTACGTGGAAAAATATTTTATTAGAAGAATATGTGATTGAACATAATTTTGAGAAAAAAAAAAAGAAATTTTAGAGAATAAGGCTCAAACAGGTTAAATAGCTGGTGAGGAGACCGATACCGTTGGGTTTCTAATTTTAAAAAAGGAGATCTTTGCTTTATTGACTAATTTCATTGCTGAATAGACGGATTAATTGTGAAAATCATGAATGTTGGTGAGAAAACAATACTTTTTGACTTTTTTTTTAATTAGTTCATGTGGGGAGGTTGGGGTGGGATTTTGTTTAGTTGTCAACTTTTCTCATCAATTTGCATTGTGCAGACTACTTTTTGTCTAATGGACAAGTAGTAGGTAAGGTGTCATGCTGCAGTAATCAATTTTGAACCCCTTCGTTTTTTTCCATTAGGAGTTCACGGGGAACGCAACTTTATATACATGAACGAATTTGGGATCGAACACCAAAAAAAAATAAGTCGAACTAATATACCAGAAAATAGAAAGTTACAAATAAAACAAATTTACATAATTTTTTTGTTTACAATTGAAAAACTAAATGTGCGGAGGACTGAATCGTGTTGTAGCCCGACCCAATTCCCCTATATCCATCCTTATTTACGTGTTTAATTACAACAACTAATTAGAATTCGTGATTATAAATTATGATTAAATGGTTGTGGAATCATATTCCACTAAAAGTATAAATATGTCTATTTTTTCATTTACTTGATAATTATTTGCCAATTCATCGTACTAGTTTTTAATAGATGAATCACTTTAATAAAAGTTTCAGTAGCCGATAAAAAAATTATTTATATTTATATCTTTTATTTTCATTAGAAGCCTAACAAGAGAAATTCTTGCTTCTTCAATTGAAAATAATAATTTCAAATTGATTGACAAAAAATGGTAAAAATATAAAGAGTCAAGAAGCAATTTACTAAAATTTGAATTCTTTAAAAATTTAGTGTGAATATAATAATCCATTTCCTTATCCTTTTTACCCTTTTTGCTTCCAAATTTGCCCATACAATAAGATGAAAAAAACTGAAAGTGCGTACAATAGTTGGCTAAAAAGACCATTTGGCTAAATATTAGTTTCAATCATACAATAATAAATATTACTCATTATTATTCACACATTTTATGATAACCGATACTATTCATTTTTATAAACCATTTATAAATTTGAATAGTAAGAGGAACAAAAATAAATTTCACAAAATGTGTGAATAATTAATGAGTAGTAATTATAAATTTATGATTGAAATTAATATTTTGCATTTGGCTGAATTTATAAATTAATCAAATGGAAGCTAATTTATGATGCTTTCTTGTTTTGTGGATCCAATTGTGTCCTTCTTAGTCTTATGCCGAACTTGTCTTGTAAATATCCAAACAAAAGCTAAATGCCTGGAAAGCTAGATTTATGCTCACGAAAATATATTTCGAATTAAAATCACCGCAAGTGTACGGTTCGTTATCAAGTAATAAAGTGGATTTAAATCTAAGTATTGTCCTACAGAGATTGATTTAGTTTATTTTTAATTATTGCGACCTTAACCTAAATATGAATGATATGGTGTATTTGTTTGTGACAAAATTATGACTANATTTGTTTGTGACAAAATTATGACTAAAATAATCTACTTATGCAATTATGAGTAAATTAAGTAAATTAAATGTAAATTATGCTAAATACAAATTGATGTGTTTAATAAATGACAAACGCACTAGGATTCTCGAATTCCCATGCAATAATCATTTTTAACATTAGTTAGAGAAAAATTATATATATATAAAATTAAAAATAATTTTGAGAAAAATGAATTTTTAAGGAAGGAGAAATGTTGGGGTGAGAAAACAATACGTTTTAGTTGGTTCATGAGGTGGGATTTTGTTATGTGTTTTAATAATTCATAGACCAACATATGTTCTCAAGTATATACATCAAAACAGGCGAGGCTTTCTTTTATATTTTTTTTTACACTCACACAAATCACACAAAATAAAAGATTTCACACAAAAACAACTAAGCAATTAGACAATTAATATTTCACCCCCCCATCCCCTCCCCTCCAAATTTAAACTAAACATTGTCCCCAGTGTGAAATTAAAGAAATTGATAGATGATGAATGTTGATTCTAGCGTATCTCCCAAACTTGAGACTTCACCCACAAGAAAAGCAAACTTATTAAGAAACTATTAATAAAATTATAAACTAATATCTAAAGATAAGAGATAAAGAGATAGAAAGCTTGGGTTGCCTCACAAGAAACGCTTGTTTAATGTCATTAGCTTGACATTGTTGAAATGCTTTAGGTTGGATTTTCAAGAGGCATCTTCCTTATGTTTCCAAACGTTTTCCTTGGCTTTGGATTTTTCTTTAATAGAACATGGCCAAGAGGATTAGGAGGCAACTTCAACTCCACTATAGCCCTCAAAACCTCTCTTGACTTAACAATGTTGGGAGGTTTCAAATGCGCTTCTATGTGGTTCTTTTCCTTCTTGTAGGTAAGTTTCATGAGCTAAGAGAAAGTCAACCATTTACTTGCTTTCTGTGTAGCTTCATTTAACAGATATATCACTTCTTGAAGCACTGGTTGCCATGTATTTCTCTAAAGGGTCATAGAACAATTCTCTTTTACATTTTCCTCCCTTCACTACATCAATTGTTTAGACCATATAGCAAGTGTTGACTTTTTCTGAGGATTCCTTCGCTTGGTAAATGTTGAACATGACTTGCTGCTTCATTAACCCATACTGTCAATTTTCCTCCTTAGACATCAATCAAAGCTCTTCCGGTTGCCAAGAAATGCCAACTATGAAGTAATGATAATTCTTGATCTTTTTCCATAACCAAAATAGTAAAATCCACCGGAAAGATGAACTTGTCTACCTTCACCAATACATCTTCAATGATCCCCCTGGAATATGTGATGGGTCTATCAACTAGTTGCAAACTGTTGGTGGTTGGTTTTCATTTCTCCAAGGCCCAACTTCTTAAATACAGATAGTGTCATCAAATTGATGCTAGCTCCAATATCACACAATGTCTTATCAAAAGTATAAGTGTCAATTGTGCATGGAATAATGAAGCTACCCATATCTTCTAGAATTTGAGGGAGATTCTACTGGAAAATAGCACTACATTCTTCTATTAATTTCACTGTCTCAAATTCCTCCAACTTTATTTTCTTTGACATCACTTCCTGTAGAAATTTGGCATTTGTGTCAATCTTCAAAATGAATGTTGATGTAGATTTTCTTGAAGATTTCCAAGAATTTTGCAAATTGCTCATCGAACTTCTTTTTCAAGAATATCTATGGATATGGCAGTTGTGGCTTTGAGATTGGTGGATTGTCTGGGAATGAGATTGAGTTAGACTTAGGAGCCTTCTTTGTTGCCTCTACCTCAGTCGTCTATTCTTCAACTAGATTATATTCCATATGTTTGGAATCAAGTGTAGGAATCAAAGCCTCTTTAGACTTGTTTTCTCCAATCTTCTTACCATTTCTCAGTGTGACAACATTGCAGTGCTCTCGTTGGTTTACCTCTGTATCACTGGAAAATTTTCCCTTATATTGGAAAATTATTGTGATGTTGGTCCCCATGTTGGTCATATGAGTCTCAATATTGTCTAGTTGGGACTCATCCTTATTGAACCTCACCCTTATCTCTGAAATAAAGGCTCTCAAGTTGTCCTCTATTGATGACTTTCCTTCAAAAGCCTAATTATTGAACCCAAGAGGAGATTCCTGCACATTTCTGGTGTTACCATAAGATAGATTCTCATGGCTTCGCAACCCTAGATGATAGTTATTTGCTGGGTAGTTTCCTCTTGGTTGAAGTTTCAACCATTTATAAACTAGACTTGCCGATTCTCCATCTCAGACTTTAGTGCAATGTAGAAACAGCTAAAGCTGTAGTGGGATCCACCTCATAAAGACCAGCAACTTTCTTTGCATTTGTACGCGTACGTGACCATTGATAACTGTTGGTGGCTATTTCATTCAATAGTGAATAGTTAGCATAGTAATTATTTTGACAACGGGTCTAACATAGTCTCTGATAGCCCACTGTTGATTGTTTTGATTTGCTACTTATTTTGCTTATTCAACCATTGCTTCAAGTTCGTTTCTGCTGATATCCTTTAAAATTTTGAAGGTTCTTTCGATTTCAGGTTCAACGGGTAGTAATCTAACACTCATCGATCTTCGCCTAAACCTGAAACAAGAAGAAAGCAACTATTAAAAAGTAAAGAATTCCAAATTTAAACAAAATCTCTCTAGTAATAATATCAGTAAAAATCAAATATATCATTCTCCAACAACGACACCAAAAACTTGTTATGCATTTTCTATAACGTAAATATGCCTCAAATGTATGGTGTCAAGTTTTGTAATATAAAGGTCAAGTACGGATGTCGAACTCACAGTGATTGAAATTAAATTTATTAGTAAGTGCTATAATTGTGTAGCTTCTATTTTATCTAGACAATTAAATTATAAGATCAATGTTTTACGTAATTTTATCATGATTATTGTGATGAATTCAACGATTTCAATGCAATTTAGAAGAAATAATCAAGATGAAAAAGCCTAGAGTTGCAATTTCACGTAACTATTAACTATGTTTCCAAGTTTATAAGCAAGAACCTTAATGTAATTCTATACCCTCTCTCGAGTGTCGAGTAAAAACTTTTCCTAAAATTCAATCTCAGTATCTATATTCCGAATTAAAATCAAGAAATTATCAAGTTCATAGTTCTTAAGTGGAATATACTTCAAAGATTCTATAGTTTCTCTCGAAACCTATAAAATCAAGGTTGTGTTATTCTAAGATCATACCTAAACTTTCCACTCTCTCGAGTACCGAAATTTAGACAATCAAATCATTCAATTAGTGGCCTAGTAATTGAAAGCATTAAACCAATAACACAAATAAACTTCAATGGAAAACCTGAAAGAAATAACTAATTAATTATCAAAGCACAATCTCAAGTTGGTTACATCAAACCTAGATAGGAATTTAGTTCGTGACTATAGAAAGAGACATAATCAAAAACATGTAGAGAAGAAGAAAGATAAAAACTATTTTGGTAGCTGAATCAATCATCTTCTTGATCTTCTTGCTTTCTTGATAATTTCTTGCCTCTTGTTTTGTTGAATTGTAATTGAAAAGTGGTCTTTGGTTGTATTTATATCATCATAAATTCTTGAAAGAGTTAGGGTTGGATTGAGATTTAAAAAGAATCAAAAAAATTCAAAACATCTCTCGCCGTCAAGTGGTGTCCCGCTCGGCGTTGCGCTTTTTCCCTTTCTTCCGAGATTGAGCACTGGGGCACCCATTTTATGGTGCCTGGGAGCTCACTTTCGGGAAAAATTTTACATCCTATAGTATTTTTGTCATAACTTTGTCGTCCAAGATTTAATTGAGGTAATTCAGAGTGCGTTGGAAAGATAACTCAAAGTGCTACATCTTAGCTAAAAATCTAGAACATACTTGTGCATTTGATATTTGATTTGTGAAAATATTTTGATAATATTTCACTCATTTTTTACTTCTAATTGCATCTAATTAACTCCTAGCAATCTTCACTTATCGTTTTGTAGTCGAAATCAACTATTGAAAGTTACAATTGAGTCCTCAAACTTTGGATTTCACCATTTTTTGTCGTTATTCACTTCTTCTTTCAATTTAGCCTCCAATCATTAAGTTTCACCAAATCAACAACAACAACTTTTCCTTGATTCATGCCAACATCATTCTTTTCTCCATGTTTTACACCATTTCACTTATTCACATAACCTATAAAATAACAGGAAAACACAAATCAAAGCTTTCGAAAAATCTAAAAATCAAACGAAATATTAAGATTAAGTAGCATGAATATGATAAGTAAAACACACTTATAAGTAAAAAAGAGTAAACTCTTTGGTCAAAATCGTGTTTGAAATTGCGGTATTGCTCGTGTTACTCTTCATAGTTAGAGCATTTGTTTGCCTCATTGAGAAGGTTGTTAGATGCATGCATCTACATTAATTCATGGTACCTACATATTCATGCATCCACTCTATATTTTTGCTTATATCATTTGTTTTGCATTATTTCATTTATTATTATAAAAAGAATTTGAAAAAAGGAGAAAGGATTTTCGAAGTCATAAAACTTTCAATTAACAATATTAGACATGTTATTTTGTGATCAATTACTAGTAAAATTAATGAATGGTGAATAAAGTTTACATTAACTTTGTTTAGAACTTGTTTAGAGTATTTGGTATAGGTTATTTCATGTATCCTTTTGCACTGCACATATTAAACTCATATGAGTGGGTCTTGATCGTGTGTGCGAGATTTGGAATGACAGTTATCGGTGTGGTGGGATGACCTTGAATATGAATTGACTTTGAACTAACTGACCTAAGGTCTAGTATATTCCCTATAAAGAAAAAGATTAAGCTTCAAAAGAATTGAATCATTTTTCAATAGAAAAATTACGAGATACATCTTATACTTTTCTTCGTAACATTTATGACTTGAGTAATCAAACATGTTTGGCATCTTAAAACCTATATATATATATGAGCTTTTTATTTAAAAGGTCTTGGTAGCACTGAGTTTTACTTTCATACTTTGATGAAAATATTCATTCATCAATGATTTATTTTGCATGTCATTTCTCACTGATTTAAGGTTTTAAGTCCAACTTACAAGAGATTAGTGACACTTTTCACACATGGGTTGCATATACAATTTATTTCATATAGGTTTAAAATGAGTTATGTAGGAAAAGTTCACTACTTATGAATTATGTCTATATAAATAAACAGATAAGTGTTCATGTGATTTGAGATTTTAATACTTGATGCTGTATTTAAAAATCCATCAAAAAGAGTTATCTCTGTAAATACTAAAACCTAGTAAATTAGAAATTCTGTATTAATTACATAGTTCAAACAATGTACGCCAAGCAGTAAGAATATCTTATAAGCAGTTATTAAGGCAGTTCTGACTGCAGGGTGTAGACAGATTATAGTATTCTACGTGATATACTCAATTGTGGAAATTAAAAAGTATGAATACCAGATATAACATTGTAATAAATCTTGTTCAATGCCATAGTCAATGAGCATCCGCTTCATTCAAAGTAATTGTGTACAGCAACTACCGACAACGATATACTCAGCTTCTGTAGTAAACAAAGAAATGGAGTTTTGTTTCTTACTTAGCCAAGAGATAAGGTTATTACTCATGTAGAAACGGCCTTTAGATGTACTCTTCTTGTCATCCATATTTCCTGCCCAATCAGGGTTTGTATATCATGTAAGATGAGAACTAGACTTTTTAGTCTATCATAAGCCAAAACTCGAAGTGTTATTAACGTATCTAATGACTAGTTTAATAGCTGCTAAGTGAGACTTGTTTAGTTTTACATTATATCTTGCACACACTCCAACCTAAAGGCTATGTCAGGGCAGCTCGTAGTAAGGTACAACAAACTACTAATCATATCCTACATAGGCTGGGGTCAACATCCTTGCCTTGGTCATCTCTCCAGACCTTTAAAGACGTGGCCATGGGAGTTCGACCGCCTTGGTATTTTCCAGGCCAAATTTATTCACCGGATTCTTTGCGTACTTAGCTTGTAAGATGAAGATATCTGAATCAACCTGCTTAACCTGCAAACCCAAAAAAATAATTTAGTTGCCAGTCATACTCATTTCAAACTCATTTTGCATAAGATTGACGAACTCTCTGGATTTTATTTCAGAAATAGATTCAAATACTGCCATCGACATATATTTGAGCCACAATTAATCCGAACTTGAATTGTCTGATGAACAATGTTTTGTCAGCTCCCCTTCTCTTATGTCACTTCTCAAGTAGGAATATAGTAAGTTTTTCATACTAAACTCGATGAGCTTGTTCAGTCCATACAATGCCTTCTTAAGTTTGAACGCGTGGTCATGATTATATGGATCAATCAACGTAGGATTTTTCCTTTAAAATTCCAATCAGGAAGGTACTCTTGATGTATATCTGAAAAAGTTTGAATCTCAATTGACATACAATAGACAATTGAAGTCTGACGGATTCAAGTCTGGCCATAGGAGCAAAAGTCTCTTCAAAACCCACTCCTTCAACTTGGGTATATCTTTGTGCAACCAGTTGTGCTTTATTTCTAACAATGTTATCATGCCTGATTTGTTATTGAAGATCCATTTAGTTCCAATAACATTGGTATCCATTGACCATGGTAAGCTCCCAGACATTGTTTCGCTCAAATTGAGCCAATTCTTCCTACATAGCTAATGCCCATAATTCATCTCCAAGTGCTTCAATCACATTTTTTTGTTCAATATGTGATGTGTAGCACACATTCCCGAGTTTTATGGCAAGTCTCCGTCTAGTGACCACATCGTCTACAGTCTAAGAGTATGTTATTTAGTGGATGAAGCCTTCTGCATCTAGGTAAGAGGTTACCTTCTGTTCTGTACTTCATTATCTTCCTCTGGTAGGTCACCACCTACAATGGCTAGTTCAGAATCGTCTACATCTACATCGGGTACTTGAAGTTCGTCTGACTGTTATTTCCAAAATCTGCAACACAGTTCTACTGACTGTTCTAGGAAGTTTCAACATGTTCCTCTAAGTTCTGAATCTCCAGTTCCTATGAATAAGAGGAATAATCATCAATATCATCATTTATGGATTCAGCAATAGTTTAAGTCCTCATGTTACACACTCTATAAGCCCAACTATTTTCTAAATACACAATAAACCATTCATCACTCTTAGAATCAATTTTTTTCAAATGTTCCCCATCATTTAACGCATAACACTTGCTTCCAAAAGTATGAAAGTAATTGAAATTTAGTTTTCTTCATTTCCAGATTTCATAAGGAGTTTGTGGGGTACTTAATCTCAATAACACATGCTTTAGGATGTGGTGAGTAGTGTTTATAGATTCGACTACAATTTAACAGAGAGTTTCTTGATTTTAAACATCACCATAGCCATCTCTTGTAAAAACCTATTCTTCCTTTCCACCACACCATTTTGCTCAGGATTTTTGGAGCAACCAACTTGTGAGAAATACCACTCTTCAAGAATCTAGAAAATCTAACATTTTTAAATTTCTTAACATGATCACTCCTAATTATTACAATTTTAGTCCTCTCAAAGTGTTTTCAATGATCAATTTTTAATATAAGAATGTGAATCCTTCAAAAATATCAGACTTCTCTCTCTAGAAGTCTACCCAAGTGTACCTAGAAAAATCATCAACAACCACATAAACATACACTTACTATTGATACTTTCGGTCTTAATTGGCCCCATCAAATCCATATGTAGCAATTCAAGACAGTGAAAGCTAGCAAGAACCACACACACCTTCAGGTTTATGTACAGTTCTAGTTTGTTTACCTTATCTGGCATGAACCACACACACCTTTAGATTTTTCTGTGAGCTTAGGATCTCTTCTTACTTAATTGAGTTTTGTAAGTCTGACAAGATCTCCATAGTTTAGGTGTCACGTTCGTTTGTGCCATAAGTCGGTAAAGTTAGCTTTTGAAACTAGCATGAAACATCAGATTCAAGCAAATAACATTTATCACTAGACCTAGCACCATGTAAGACACAACTACCATCATTTTTCAAAACATTACATGACTTTTAGTGAACATTACTATGAGCTCATCATCACAAAGTTGGCCTACACTAATCAGGCTAGCTTTCAAGTTAGCAACGAACACCACATTTTTCAAAAAAGGTAATATATCTATCATAATTGTACCAACGCCCTTAATTTTACTTTGGGTACCATCTTCAAAAATAACAAGTCCACCTGCTTGACTTATAAATTTGTTAGCATTGAACGATCACCGAACATGTCTCTTGAACATCCACTATCAAAATACCAAGAGTTAGGTACAATGGACTTATAAGCTATATGAACCATGATAAATATGTTTTTACAAATTTACTTAATACCTAAATAAGTTTAAATGTTAATTAAAGGAACTAATTTCTACTCACAATTATGTAATTATTGTTTTTTAGGTAAAAATCACCCAAGGAAATAGAACAAGGCAAAAGGAAGTGAAAATGGACCAAAAGCATACAAAATAAGGAAGTTGGGGACCAAATCGAACAAGAAAGTTAAAGGACCTAAGGTTACAATTATTTAGGGCATGATTGATATGAAAGTCAAAAAATTGAGGACCAAATTGTATAATATAAAAAATCAAGGGTCTTGAACTTCAATTTAAGCCAGGGACTAAATTGAAGAAGCACCAAAAAGATGTTGGGACCGTATTGCTTTTCTCCTAGAATTCTAGGGACTTGAGCTACAAATTTTGAATTGTTGGCTAGGTTTTCAAAAGAAAAAGGAGCAGCTACAAATTGGAATCTTCTTCCTTCCATTTTTCTTTTCATTTTCTTTCTTTCTTTTTCCTTTCATTTTATTTTCTTTTCCTTTCATTTTCTTGGCATTTTGAGGCAAAACATAGGGCACAAATAGTAAAATACATCTAAGGATTTAGAGAAATATTTGGAGAAAATCGAGATCAAGCCATCACCTTCTTCACAAAATCCACCCAAATTGTTTTATCTTCACTCTATTTAATCCAATATTTTCTTCAAGTTTACAATGTATTGTATACAATATTCTCCTTGTCATTATTTGGATAAAATGGACTAGTTATTTGTGTTGGGATTTATGGTAATAGCTTGACCTAGCTTTAATTATACTTTCTCTTTGATATTAGAATTACTTATGTTCATGTGTATATACTATTGATTTTCATGTCATTCATTTATTTGGCTAATAGACAATTGTGTTTAGTGATTTGTACAT
>CAIGRT010189368.1:0-14640 GCA_903798405.1 Fraxinus platypoda | reverse complement strand
CTGCATTTATATATAGCCTTTGTTTGGCCTCATTTCTTAAAACTTATTTTTCTCTAAATTCATTTTCAACCACACATTTCAAGGGATCCACAATTTTTATCAACTTTTCAACCACACACTTTACCAACTTTTATCAAAATTTATTAAAAACCTAATTTGTATCTACATTTAACCTACTTTTGAAGTGCGACTCTTATTCATTTTCCAAACATTAATCTTCCTGCTCTACAGTTCCCGACGTTGATTTCATTTTGTTTTGAGCGTGTTTTATCTGTCCACTAACACTTTCTATTTTTAGGTGCATGGTGTTTATATGTACTTCTATGCATTCCCACACAATTATTGCTCGTGTTACTGGAATGTTTTCAGTTAAATGTTGATTGAAACTCCACAATATCAGACGAATTTTCTTCAGTAGCCTAATGCAAACAATTTTTTAGGTGTATTCTGATTTTTCAACTTATTTGATTTTTTAAAATTAAAATGATGAAATCAGATTTATTTTGAAAAAAATTTCAGTGACATGTTTTTTCTATAGATTTTGACCTAATTCCTTAATAATTACCTCACTTTTGGATTTGGAAATTCTTGTTTTAAATTATTTGAAGGAGCTGATATTTTGGACTTCTCAACGTAAATTAATTATTCTGAATAATGAAATAATTTCTTGGTTTGGAAAAGCTCGTTGATTAACTACAGTACTGATATGCCAATTTTACAAAATCGATTCCGCGCAAAAACATTTCAAGGATAACAAATTTGGAGGTGATCACTTTAAGTATCTCTTATGGAAACTGGAAATTATATTGTAGCTCTTCCATGCATGAAACATCTAAAATTTTCATTCTACTGTTTGGAAGTATATTTTCTACCATTTTCTGAAAATTTCATGCATTCTTGTGTAACTTGTAGCAGTGGATAAATTTCATGCATATTTTCAAGTGTCAGCATGTTGTCTTCTAATGATATTAATATTGTTTGGATGCTACATCTTCAATGAATTTCTTGTTCAATTTAACGAGGATGGAGGAAATTCCATATGATAAACTAGCTTCTCATAGCAACATGCTTGTGTTGCAGATTTAATGTGGAAGAACAAAGTGTTATATCAGGTGGCACATCAACTGGGGCAGGGGAAGTTTCCGGTTCTAACAGTAGCATTTTCCACCTTCAAAACAAGTATGCGAAACATGAATACGCTGCCTCAGGTTCGAAATTCAAAGGAGTGGTGAGCCAACAGAATGGGCATTGGGGTGCTCAGATATCTGCCACCCATCAGCGCATTTGGCTCGGGACTTTCAGGCCAGAGAAGGAAGCTGCAATGGCAGATGGCAGTGCAGCTATCAACCTTCATAATGGAGACGCTCAGCACAACTTCCCCTGGAGCGATGTCACTATCCACGAGCCGAACGTCCAAGGTCAGTTTAGTACTATTCTAGTCCTCAACATGATCGAAGATAGTTCCTATGCGTCTAAATTTTCTGATTATAGGTCTGCACAAGCACAAGTAGGTCACAGTCCGGCTACTTTGCCCAATACAACAGGGTTTTTAGGCCGACAGCTTTTCCAGAAGGAACTCACATGAAGCGACTTTAGCAAGCTTAATCATCTTGTCATTCCAAAAAATTATGCTGCAAAGTATTTCCCTCAGATATATGAATTGGAAGAGAATAATGGTGGTAATATGGAAGAAGTGGAGTGGTATTTTTCGATCCATCAATGAAGTCATGGAAGTTTCGCTACTGCTATTGGAAGAGTAGCCAAAGTTTCGTGTTCACTAGGGGCTGGAGCTGATTTGCAAAAGAAAAGGGACTAAGGCCAAGGGATAGGATTATTTTTAGCGTGTGCGAATGTAGAGATGGATCGAATGAAGTTCGGAAACTGTGTATAATCATGTTGTATATTATGATGGTGTGCATGGTGACAGGATTTTGGCAGGTAACAACGGTGAGGACAAATTACAACTTCAAATTGCACAGCCTGCTCGAGATGGATCAAACGAAGTTCTTCTTTTTTATAGGTAGCAATATAGTCAGAGGTGGAACTAGATTTTAACAACGAGTGAGAGAATGATAGAGGAGAAAATTATGCACGTATTTTGTAAATTTTAAAATGTTATGGGACGGATACCCCTTGCTTCCCTTGGATTCATTACTTGATAGGTTTAACCACACATTCTCTAAAAAATTATTATTCAAAAATTCATTCTATGACAAAAAAATGGTTGTCAAGTAGGGGCTAAGTTGTTACCATTGTGATTAAATAACATCACTAAATACACAGGAAGATACAAGATGAAATCAGAAATTGGAGAACGTTCGAATGACGATAACACAAAAATGGGCGAATTCGATGACTTGAAAAATTCTGGCCTATACAAAGAAATATGAATGTTACCTTCTAATGATAAACTTATCGCATAGTACTTCTCCTTCTATGAGTACAAGTCTCTATTTGGTAGAAATTCTTTAATACTCATTTTTCACCAAATTTATATTTCATTGCAGATCCTTCTTGTAAAATAATTTTGCACGTGTATTTTCTACTTCTTAACCACACCTTTTTTTCCCAAAAAAAAATTGCTTTTCACGAAATCTATTCTCGAAAAATTTACATTAAACCGACTTTAAATGAGATTTACAGTAAACAAACGAGTTAATATGGTAAAAAAAGTAGAGTTTGATAGAATCCGGGAACAAAATATCGCATAATTATAATTCAACAAGAAGCATTGAAATTTATAATCATTTTTTAGTGACT
The DNA here is from genome assembly GCA_903798405.1 of Fraxinus platypoda. NCBI lineage: Eukaryota > Viridiplantae > Streptophyta > Magnoliopsida > Lamiales > Oleaceae > Fraxinus > Fraxinus platypoda. Next base: position 11,880 of record CAIGRT010189368.1, on the reverse strand, counting down.
AAAACATTTTACAAATCCATTATCACATCTATTCTGCATTTTGTCCCCCCATGATTAAGACTGTGAACATGATAGATTCCATTAATCTCAGCATACTTAAGCTAAATTATTGGTTTTTTTTAGATCCATAATAGAGGGTAGTTAAAGGTGATTGTCAAATTGCATTTGTCTATTACAATCATACAGATTTGACTTATTTTTAAGGGTAAATAGCACAAAACGTCCTTACTTTTCAATTTTTTGACGTTTTTATCCTTAATTACACATTTTGATTGCGTAAAATGTCATTTGTTCCATTTCCATCCAAATCTACTGTTAAGTAAACAGGAATCTCCCTTTTTTTTCAAAATGGAAGGGTATTTTTATCTTATAACAATTTTTCCCCATTCTCCCTTGCACCAAATTTTTTAGCATGTTTATCCTTAATTACACATTCGATTGCGCAAAATGTCATTCGATCCATTTCCATCCAAATCTATCGTTAAGTAAACAGGAATCTCCCTTTTTTTTTCGAAATGGAAGGGTATTTTTATCTTATAACAATTTTTCCCCATTCTCCCTTGCACCAAATTTGATCATTCTCCCTTACAATTTTTTTTCCTGCGAGCGGTTTTCTTTTTCTCTTGCTTGAACAACCTTCCTCGACTTCAACATTATTCCCCTTTCCTCCCCTTTTCTCTCTTTTCCTCTTCTCTCCTCGCCGCCGGTGAAAGCACACAATGAAGTGAAGGTAAATTATTATTTCTAGGTTGGGTATTTTTGTTTTTCATTTCCTAAATTTTTCTTTTGAGTGATTGCAGGTTTGTGAGAGGTGAGAGTTTTGACTTCTATTTTCTCAAGAATGGTGGTTATTGATGTTGCACATATGTCTATCATCTTCCAAACGAAAACTTTAGAAGGGGGATTATGCTTGATCATGCTACATGAATTGTAATAGGAGAAACAATAGTTATTGAAAATAATGTGTCAATTTTGCATAATGCGACTTTTGGTGGCACTGGAAAAGTTTCTGGTGATAGACATCCAGAAATTGGTGATGGGGCTCTGATTGGGGTAGACACTTTGAAATTTACGAAGTTCGACTCTAACAATACCTAGAGTGGGGTGAATATGTATATTATGCGGAATTAAAATTATTAATTAATTAACAACATGTCACCAATTAATTATTTCTAGATGCTTAAACNGTGGGGTGAATATGTATATTATGCGGAATTAAAATTATTAATTAATTAACAACATGTCACCAATTAATTATTTCTAGATGCTTAAACATGCAAGTCAATTTAACATATGTTTAAATACCGCAGTTAATATAATTAATAAAGAAAGCTGTAAAACACACGGTATGATACGGAGAAACCCCAACTGGGTAAAAACTCCATGCACTTTGCTAGTCAACGATCCACTATAAACGATTTATAACTTACAGTCTACCAGACTAGACGATGACACGTACTATCTAATCTTCTGATTGCAATTCCAATAGCTCTTCTGGATTCTATGCTCATGCACTACTCTCAGCTGCAATTTTCAAAACTCTCCTGGATTGTGCTTCTCTGTAGTAACTTCTAGCTTTGTGAAATCGTTTATCTCATGTGGATTCACGAAGAACACCGCGTTCTTCAACGACTGGAACTCCAGTCAACTTCCCTCGATCTTCAGCAACTCTGAAGAATCGTGGGAAAGAATAGTTTGATATTTGGATTATGAAAGTAATATTTTTCTCACCAAAACAAACTTACAGAATGAAGGTTGAAAGTAGGAATATGTAGAAATTCTCTCTGATGAAGCTCTCTCAATGATCAACCTTATTTTTTACGTTCATATGTGTTTTGGAATTAATAGGTGGGTTAGAAAAGTAATGGGCTAAGGAAAAAACCTTAAAATTGTGAAATAAAAATTTTTCGGACAACACTGTCGCTAGAGCGAGGGTTCAGCGACAGGCTGTCGCTCGAGTTAAGGCAGGGAGACGGTCAAGCAACGAAGGTTCTGTTTTTGGCACTCGAGCCAATCCACGGCGACAGTCTAACGAAAATCCACGCTGTATTTTCCTTCTTTTGTCATACTCAAACCTTATACCTAAAAACTTATTTTTATATAATTGCACATTACCCATTGACTTTTTACAACATTTACAATTAAGTCTTTTTTGTTTACAGAATTGCCAATTACATAATTAAAAACCTAATACACTTGTATACTGGGAAATGTTAGAATTGAACATGGAGCTAAAATTGGTGCATGTTCTGTGGTGTTGCAATAGGTTCCTGCTGGGGACGTTTTTCACAATTACAGTAAAATGCAGGGATGTTATATGCCAACAGTTTCAAAGGTAGGAATGTTACACGCTAAACATATTAATAGGTAGGGATCTTTATCACAACATTAATTTCTGGCTAAAATGGAGATGAACAACTCCAATTCATCTTCATCATTGAAATTTCATAGGTAATTCACCCTTACATTTGATGGGCAATTTAAAACATTACGGTTGCCATTCTACTCCTCCTCCTCCTCATTTTACCCTTATTTGCAAGCTAAAATAGGGATGAATAGCGCTAGTTCATCGTCCACATTTTTAATGTCTTTTTCACCATTCAAATTCGATGGGTTTCGCCATTGCAGTAGCCATTGTTCTTTCTCGTGGTGAAATACGATGTTATGTCATTTTTATGTATTTAATGGAATAATTTATATATTATTCCTATTTATTCCCTTAAGTTTACTGTTACTATTAGTTAGTTAGGGAAGAGGAACTTGTTTAAGGCGGAAAGAATGAGGAAAAATTGTTATACGACAAAATATCCTTCCATTTTGGAAAAAAAGGGTTTCCTATTCACTTAATGGCGGATTTGGATGGAAATGAACATAAAGACTTTTTGCTCAATTAAAGGTGTTACTGAGGGTGAAAATGTCAAAATAATGAAATTTGGAGATGTTTTGCACAATAACAATGAAATATAGAGACGTTTTATGCTATTTATCCTATTTTTAAGTATAATTACTAATTAGTAGTCCTACTTGAGCAATCAATTATGTTACTTGTACAAATGTGGTTTACAAAAGCGTGTTCACAAAATGATGTGGTAAGATCTAAATCATTGATTTCAAAAACTGTTTTTTAAATCATTGACCAAGATGTTGCCAACTGTATTTTGTGAACCAATTTTCTAACCTAACTTTGTACAACTAGCATGGTTCTTGAGCAATATGCACCGCCGTCCGCTGATTCACAAAGCTGGCCCACCTGCTACAAATATTTTAATAGTAATTGAATATTTTATAATTTATATTTTTAGTATAAAGAACATACATGTTTGTTATGAAACTAAAGTCAAAAAGTAAATTGTGTAATTTCGCCCCAATTTGACAATAATTATTTGAAAAAAAAAAAAAACTTTATACTCATTTTCAACGATACATTCATATAATAAAATACTTTGCACATAAACTCAAAACATTTCCCTACTTTTTAATCACACATTTTCCTTTAAGATATTATTCAAAACTTTATTTTTTTTTTCTCAAATAATGATTGTAAAACAGGACTTCATTATAACGATGAATTTATTTATAGGGTTCCAACGAAATTTACAAATTGAATAAGATACACACTTATAGAGTAAGTATGACTTATCTAAGTATCTTGATAAAACTTAAAAATTATTTCACAATTTTACAATAGTTTTTTTTAAAATCTTTTATTCAGAGTTTATTAATTTTTAAGGACGTCTTTGATACGAGAACTTGACAGAATCAAAGACCAAAAAAAAAAAAATTACAAATATTTATTTATTGACATGTCCAATCGTGTCTCATCATTGTCCAAAGCATCCTAGGCGTCGGACATCCGAATAAGGTTTTTGATGAAAACATAATTTATATCTGTACAAGGTACAATTTCATTGTAATTAAATTTGTTGCTAAATTAGTATTTTTGGTGTGTTGGATGCATTAAATTGAATCAATCTTCAGCAACACTTTTCATTTGTCTTTCTTCTACTATAATTATGCGAATATATGTATAATTAGTCAATGAATGATGATTTCATGTTTGTAAATGAAGAAATGCATGTATAATTAGTAGATGAAGTTCGATGAAAAATCATGTTATCAACCCATTTTTATTGAATTTCGAATAAATTACGATTGAGTCAAAATAAAAAATTTAACAACTCTTGGCGCCCATGAACTTCGCTAGTGTCACCTTCGTTATTATATTTTAACTTGTTTTAGACTCATTATTGAACTTCACAAAATATTTCAATCAAACGCTGGCTCACTTTTCCATCCATTTTTAATTGAAGATTTGACGGTGTTCGCATGCCAAGTTGTAGGATTTAATTGAAAATCTTAACGTTTTGATGACATAAACGCATGGACACATCGAATCATCAGTTAAAACATGGACGTCAAAGTGAGCTGTTGATTTGATAGAAATTTTTTGTATAGTTCAATATAAGTCTGAAACAAATGAGAGGCATGTTGGCCCCCATTATTCCACGTTATAATAAGAGGAATAAATTTTTTTTGGAGAATAAGCGATTAAAAAAGAATTTTTTTTTTGGATTTACGTATAATATCATTTTATTAGAGAATGTGTGGTTGATAAGAACAGAAAGAAAATTAAATTATAATTTAATGAAGAATAATGAGGCCAAGCCGGGCTTGATGCTCAATAGCCATTCATGAAATATCTATTATATTCTTATACGCATCTCAAATCCTTTGATACCTTAAAACAAAGTTTAATAAGTTCCCAAAAAGTCATGAATTATTTGAGCGATTTCTAAAGGAAACCATATTCGCTCGTATAGCCCTGGTGGGAATTAAAATTAATATTTTAATCTAAATCAAAGTTAACAATTGATTTTAATCACACATTTTATGGAATTCATAACTATTTAATTATATATTTTATCAACTTTTATCAAAATTTGCTAAAAAAATTAATTTTAATCCCTACCAAACACCAGACCTCGGTGGGAATTAAAATTAATATTTTAATCTAAATCAAATTTAACAATTGATTTTAACCACATATTTTATAGAATTCGCAATTTTTTAATTATGCATTTCATCAAATTTTATAAAAATTTACTAAAACAATTAATTTTAATCCCCACAAAACACATAATTTATCATTATCTTTATCTACACAATATTTGTTTCAATGAATATTTATTATTATCTGTAACAGTTATATCTTTAATTATTTGATTCCACTGGCTTTAGGTTTATCGAAAAAATCACAATAAAATGAGATTATATGTTTTGATAATTTGTAGCCATTGTCGAGCATTTTGGGCAAACAACCTGTCCCCAAAATATGTACTTATATCATTGCTTTTCACATGCAATTGGCCTACATAACATCAATTCTAGCATAGGATCGAAGTTATGATCAAACTCTTTCGAGACAAATGGCACATCAATAATCATAATCACATTATAAATTATCATGAAGTTCGTTTTTACCAGCATTTTATCCCACGGTTGTCAAAACATTTGATTTCTACCATTCAGAAAAGAAGGGGAAAAAAAAAAAAAACTGAAGTTACAAGAAAAGAAAGTTCCATCTCATCAATCTGTATGCGTCGCGTCTAATCTATTCATTAGCTATCCAGTCCAAGAATTACCTTAAATGAAGGGAGAGTAATTTTTTCAAGAAAGATTTATTGCTTCAAGTTTTCAGTAATGTAACAAAATTAGAATAAAGACACTCCCGATGACATTTGCAAAAAATGAAGAAACTGTGAATCGCTATACAAGATTGAATACTTCCGTTGAAAATGATGCAATCACGTATTTAGATAAGAAGAAGACCATATGCAAAGATTTTGTGTGTCGTTGTACAATAATTGATGATGAGGAATAACGTTTTAAGTTTTTCCTAGAACACTCAAGAAATCCTAATGAAACGTTGGGACCAACTAAATCAAAACTCCAAATCCGGACACATTTTTCTTGCACAACTCGAAATTTAAACCCAAATTGACCTATCGAAACACTTGTGCTCACTTTGCTAAGCATATATTAAAGATTCGAGTCTCGATTTAATCTATGAATTCAATTCAACTTTCGGTTTTTCCCATTTTTCCTTTATCCCATCCTTGTTTAGTATTATTGCGAAGAGGGCGATTGTCTCGTAGTTTCTTGCCTAACACATTGATTGCAAATAAGACAGAAGCACTCAAATCATTACCAGTTAATAAAAACAAAGTTATCGCCATAAATACAATAGTACCAATAATTCAATAAATAATTATAAAATGGGCCCATTTACACATAAAAGCCAATCAACCACTTGAAGCAAAAATTACAAAGTTGGTTTCAAAGAGAAACATATGAACAAACATTCTGAAACAGAAGATTCAACCAAAGAGAAATAACACACCAGAATTTAAATACAATTCAGAGACTATGTAAGTCTCAATCTTTACCATTCCTAAGAATGACATTCGAAACGACAATAATCCAACATCCAAGACATGAATGCTAAAATCCCAGGTGGGATTTATTGGAGGAACTTGTAGAACACTTCAAGCAAGCATTGAATTTCCAGTGGCAGATGTCCAAACTATGTCTTTAAGTGCAGGTTTCAACTCTTCATTGCAGAATTGATTGTACTCCAAAGAATCACCACTAGACTTCTTCACCTCCACCACCAATAATGAAGGTGTCACAGCAAATATCTCTACAGTTATTCCAAGCTTTCCCTTTCTTCCACTTTCTTGCCCCTGCAATCGGACACTTGAATCGTTCTTCTTCACGCTGAAATTCCTGGCCTTTGCCACCTCTTCGAGCTTGGTAATCACACTACTTGCCGGCTGTGTGGTTGCAAATCTCAACTCCTCTTTCTCCATCCTCTTCTCCTCAAAAAGAGCTGACAAATCGAAACCTTCAGACAATGAAATGATATGGAAAGCATTCAAAGTCTCAGCCTCCTTTTTCTTCCCAATATTCACTTCATCTTCAACCGCGAACTCCTGCTCTTCTTTAGTCGCCAAACACTTTGGCATCGATTTTTTGAACCAGGACGACTCCATGATTTTAGCTATGCTTATCCTGGTACTTGGATTCGGATCCAACATCTTGGTGATCAGTCTTCGTGCCTCGGATGAGAACCAAGGCGAGCACTTGAAATCACCCCTGTAAATTTTCTTATACATAGCCATAACGTTATCATCTTGGAATGGCAGATATCCAGCCAACAACACAAAAAGAACCACCCCACATGACCAAATATCCGCCTTTGCCCCATCATACCCCTTTTTCCCAATCACCTCCGGGGCAACATATGCCGGCGTCCCACAAGTGGTGTGCAACAAGCCGTCTTGTCTAAGATGGTCTGAAAATGCAGTCAGACCGAAATCTGTGACCTTGAGATTACCTTCTTCATCCAGCAATAGATTTTCCGGCTTCAGATCCCGGTGATATACACCACGGCTATGGCAAAAATCAATGGCCGAAATTAATTGCTGGAAATAATTCCTGGCTACATCTTCACGCAAGCGACCCTTAGCAATTTTAGCAAACAGCTCACCACCACGAACTAATTCCAGGGCAATATAAATTTTGGACTTGCTTGCCATGACCTCGTGAAGTTCAACAATATTTGGGTGCTGCATCATCTTCATCACCGAGATTTCACGCTTCACTTGCTCCATCATCCCTACACGAATCACCTTCTCCTTGCATACCACTTTCATAGCCACGCTCTTGCCCGTCTGCAGATTCCTAGCATGGTACACTTTTGCAAACGTGCCATGGCCCAAAAGTCGGCCTAATTCATACTTACCATGCAACACAGCACTTTTTTCGTCGGATCCCATCGTCGTAATTGAAAAAGAAAAAAAGGAACTTGTACGTTTAGAGAAATAGAAATAGATGTAAGCCGTTAAGAGTCTTGGCTGGTGACGGCCGAGGTTCACCCGTCTTCAACGTGTTTCCGGTGGCAATTCCGGCCGCCAGTAGATTGTTTTTGGGCCCTCCCGCCTCTACCAAGCGGAGCTGGTTTCATCTCTCTGCATTCCCTAATTGGGCTGCCTCTAATTTTGTATAAATATAAAACAAAAGAAATGAAAAATGAAATCGAAAACCCTCAAAAGGTTACACGGCGGCTGCAGCAGCACATCTATGGGATTCTCTTTTTCTCTAATCTAAAGCAACTATTTTATAGCCAGTTTCAAGGGTGAAATAGTAAATTCGTGTACTGTTGAATCCGACGGTTAAGAAAGCGAGACAGTTGAACCTGTCAAGATCTGGCGCGAGATAGTCTAAAATTTGGACTTGTTTGTATTATTGTTCCTAAATCGTGTCATCCACGTGGGTAGCGTTTGATTAATTGAGTATTTACGGTATTATCCTCACATTCGGGATATTTGTTATTTAGCACTACATCAATTTATGTGGTACTAATGTGACATTAAGTAAAAAGTACAATTAAATGACTCACTTAATTTTACCTCACATTGAACTTATCACATCATGTCAACTAAAATGATGTTGCAGCATTAGTAGTGTTAGATAGATAGCATTATTCTTACGTTTAAGGATGGAATTAATGGTAACTAAAAGGAAAAAAAAGAAAAAAGAAAAATTAAAGATATATCTTCGCAATCCCTCCTCCCATATTATGGTGTGTAATTTTTCTTAGTTTTTCATAGGATTAATAGCAAAAAAACCTCCTAAAAATATTTCCAATAACGATATATTTTCCTACTTATTGAAACTCGTAGAAAATCCCATACTTGAAACTTTATGTGCGAAAAATCTCATGCCTACAAGATTCGTCAAATTCATCGTGAAAAACAATAAAAAATACCAAAATTTAAAAAAAAAATTGCAATTTCAATACCAATTTTTTTTGGTACAAATTAAATCCATATTTTTTAGATAATCACCTCCCGTATGACCAAGAGGAAGTGAGTGCATTTCATATTCCAAAATTCAAGATATCTTTTGAGCATATTCATAATCCCCACTCTATTTAAACAAAACAGGGAACTGGAAAAACACTTTTCCTATCGATAACCCCACTTTTGACGACACCCATGGTCGCGCACCATCACCGGCGGTCATCCCTCATCTAGACGACCTTAAACATGACCTAACATCAACCCAAAAAGCATCCATTCGATCTGCTATTATTCAGAATTTTTCGCGAGTCACAACTCATTTTTTTGTCGAACACATCTCCTTCAATTCATACCTAACAGAACATCCAATCCCCAAATTGGCATTAATCAAACTAACAAATCGAAACGACTATGGCATGAAGTTAATTAAGCCAATTATTCTCCAACTACTCCAATTATTATTCAAAATTTGCCTCGAACGTTACGCATAGCGCTATGTTTTGTCCAAAATTGATGGGTCCCAAATGCTTCAATCTATAAATTCAATTTGGGAAATGCATAATCGGGGCCAAACAAACATGGGCATGCAAACAATTGATCCAATCCAGCCCTTAAATTCGTGCACAGCTTGCAAGAACATTGAGGCTATTATATCTCAATTAATTGAAGGGACTGTGTGAGAGGATGGCTGTGGTTTGATGGTGGTGCACCTCGTGTGAGATGGGTGGCGGTGGTTGGTCGACAATGGTAGTGGTGGTGGTGTCGACGGTGGTGGGGTTTAAAGACGAGAACTTTTTTATTTTTTTGATTATTTTATTTTTATGGAGGAAGATAAGGTAAGTAGGGTGGGGTGGAAAATAAAATTTTAAAGATTTGGAATGATAGGTGGCACATATAAAAATTTTGGATTTAATTTGCAAAAAATAAAAGTTTGGATACTGAAATTGTAATAATTCCTTTTTAATTTTGACATTTTTTTTTTACTGTTTTTAACCGTAAATATGACGAATCTTGACAGCATAGAGGATTTTTGCACAAAATGTTTCAAGCATGGAGGTTTTCTGATATTTTCGGGGGTATATCACAATTGTAAACATTTTTAGGAGAGTTTTCTTTTATTAATTATTTTCCATAATTTTTTTTACTGAAAATAAAGATATTATTGTTTTTTTTTTAAAGTTAAAAAAAAAAAATGAGACTCGATACACATGCTAACTAAACAATTTCTTCAACGTAATCAAATTATGTAATCGAAATATTACAAAATACAAGAATAAAGAGTTAAAAGTTGAAGAAAAATCTATAAATAGTAATTTTTGAAACAAAATTCTCTATATTTTTAGGGCCCACAAAAATTAGCCTAAATATATGCACTTGGGAAGTAGAGACCTTCACTGGATATTGCCTATGCCTACTCGAACCGGCTACTGTCCGAAATTATAAGATGCGACAAAAATTTCAATATTTCATTTTCCTCCACTCATCTTTTCTAGTTTGGAAAAGTACCTTTTACTTTTACATTTTTCTCTCTTTTTTTGCTTAATTAAATTAAAAAAGTAAAAATTACTTTCAAGAAATTCTTTTAGGTGGGTCTAAACATTTTTATAAAATATATAGTTGTTTAAAAGTAAAATTTACTTTTAAAACTTGCCAATTTTTTTTCTTAATTTGTTCTCGTATTGCGAGTTTTAATTTGAAGAAGAACTCGATTGTAAAAAATAATTTATTTTGACGTTTTATCCTGAATTGTCCATATCCTCCTATTAAAGCACGATCGTAGTAAAATTACAAGAAATGCGAGTAACAATCTTTATTTTTTTTTTAGTTGTCGAGCTACGTAACAATTAAATCGATCGATCAAATAAAGTATAAACTTTCTTAGACTTAAATTGAATCACAAATTATCGACACAGATATTTTTTAAAAGTACTTAAAAGATATTTCAGAAAAGTATAGTAAAAAGTAAAGTTGATTGAAGGGTGATAAGCACAAAATTTGAAATTAATTGGCAGATGTGGAAAAAAGAAAGAAGAGATGAGTTTTCGTAACTTTTAAGTCAGTCAATTTCACAATAAAATAATCGAACCTGCTGAGAAATTCAAATTGTACACAGAATAAAACATGTGGTTCCTGTGGATTCTAGGGAAAGAAGAAAGAAGGTGATGTCAGTCAACGACTCAAATTGAAGCTGCAAAATTTATTTAAAAAAAATTATATTACGACGGTCCAAATTAATAAGACAAATTTGCCACCAATTGCACATTTCAATTAAATTTGAATAATTTATTGTATGATTGATTGTGAATAAAAATTAGTTTTCTAATCAGAGAGGCGTATTCGAGTAGGTTTATTCTTGTACGGTATATGTCGGTTCACTTCATTGTTCGAATTTAAGGCATGTTTGGGTCGGATTAAAATTTAATTTTAATTTAAGTCAAAGTCAAACAAGTAATATTAACCACATCTTTCATGGGTCTCACATCTTTTCAACCACACATTTTGAAAATTTCTATCAGAATTCACTAAAAATCTAATTTTAATCTAATTCACATGTTTATGTCCAATTTGAATGAACTTATTTCCTAACAAAATCCTCATTTTTAAAAATTGCTTAATTACATGCTGATTTTTCAATTATTTATTTTAATATTCAACATTTTGATAATTCATCAACTCTGTTTTGACTTTTTAAATCATAAATGAAATGGCTTTATTTTGAACTTAATTTTGAATTTCAAATTTCCAATAAAATTAATTTGGTTGAGCACGACTTTTAAGTGTCGTGTTCTATATTTTGATTTGTTACTTTCCTGCAATGAGTCTTTGGTTGGTAGGCGCCCGCCCATCAACTTCGAACAATTTGAGGTTCGATAGGAATAAGATTGTTGAAAATGTGCTATTAGAGTGACTCTTCCATGGGAATTCCAAGAGCCCTTAGCTTAGGACATTCCGATTAGATCGAACGAAAAGTAGAAGAAAGAATTTCGCGATGGGATTGAACTTGAACGAACGAATA
>CAIGRT010189360.1:0-20339 GCA_903798405.1 Fraxinus platypoda | reverse complement strand
ACTTTCCACAGTTATAGCATTTCTTGTTACTTCTGTCTTTAGATTTGCATCTCATTTTGGATTTTCCCCTTCCCTTCTTGTTATGGAAGTTAAATTCTTTCTTTTCAGGTCTTCCCCTAACAAATAGGCTTTCTTCTCTGGAATTAGTTATGTTGTCTCTTTTCAGTTCTAGTTCTCTAGATTTCAAAGCATCTACTAAAATAGCTTGTGAAAGAGTGTCCCTACCATATTTTATTGTATTTCTGATTTCTTTATAAGATTTAGGTAAAGAGTTTAGCAATATGACAGCTAAATCCTCAACCTCAAATTTCTTGTCATTGTGAGCCAGACTCTTAACAATTATACTATAGTCACTCAAATTCCCTTCCACATCCTTCCCCTGGTCCATCTTAAAACTAAAAAGCTTCTCTAAAAAATATATCTTGTTAGGCAAAGTTTNTCAAATTCCCTTCCACATCCTTCCCCTGGTCCATCTTAAAACTAAAAAGCTTCTCTAAAAAATATATCTTGTTAGGCAAAGTTTTAGTCAAGAACAAGGCATCTAAAGTAGTCCATAAAGTTCTAGCATCTTTAGCATTATCAACTTGTCTAACAACAATATCAGATAAATGCAAAATTATAGAACTATAAGCAATTTCATTTATCTCTTCAATTTCAATAGGTTTAGCCTTTAACTCATCAGAAAAAGTAGCAGGATCATCGAGAGCTTTCGCAACTCTTTGTTGGACCAAAATGACCTTCCTTTTCTGTTTCCATATCGAGTAATCCCCCTTCCCATCGAATTGTGATAATTCGACCCTCGAACCTATTCCAGATTCTGTAAAAGGGTGGCCTGTACTCGCGGACATAACAGAAAAGGTTTTGAAAAAAAAAATCTTTTCCAGATGATCAAGGTAGAAACACAGAGTTAAAACAATATCCAAAAAAATGAAGCACAATAATGAATCAATCCAATCAAGAAACCTTAATGTGATGTGTGTGCAGGTGTGATCCAAGCTCAGGCAATACACAGGTATATTATACAAGTAAATATGCTTCCAAGATTACAAATTAGCCACAAGAATCCAATCACCAAAATTCATAGACAAGTAATCAATTAATCATGCATCAATCCAGATAGTCCACCAAACTGTATTCAAAAGGTGAGGTTGGAAAGATCTTACCAGTTACTATTGAAAAACAGTAAATATACCCTCAATCCCTCAATCGAGCAAGCCAGCCAGAGTCACCAATCACCTAATCCAGTCAGCACATACACAATAAAACAAACACGAGGAATTAGTATCGATTGAAACAAGATGCCAATGTTATATTATCTGTTCAGACCTTCCAAGGTTTGTACAGATAATATTACCCAAAGGAAAGAACCCGAATAACATATTAAAATGGAAAAACACGGCCAAGCCCTAGATCGAAAAGGCTCTGATACCAGTTTTGTTGGGAAATTTCAGAGTTCGAATTTCAAAACCACAACGTAATCAAGCATTTACAAAACATAAAGAAACCATAGAAACTGAAAGTAGTAAATAAACCTTTTCTTCTTCCCTTAACAGTCTGAAAAATAGGCTCAGGGACATGCCTTCCATGCCTTGCAAATCGCCATCCAGAGAGAGATAAACAACCTGCTAGAACCTCTCAACACTTGACTTGGGTCATCGATCGAAGGATCTACCAAAAGCAGTCAAGATCAAAGCCACCGAACCTGACCTAAGCCTTCGAGAAAAACCAACAACTCAACACTATTTCAGGTCTAAGCAATACACAGGTATTTCCTCTTCCAACAGGCTTAAATGATCGATTTCAGAGAACACCGGATGTGGAAGAAGAGACGGACCAGCAGAGAGAAAAGTGAAGTCTCAAAGAAAGGACCGAATGAATTCAAAAGGCATAGCCCAAAGATAATATCTCATCCAAGAATAAATCCTAGCCGTCGATCTCATCCAAAGGCCACAATTAATTCTAAACTAGCACAATCCAAGTGACCACTTAGCTACAAATAAGTGGATACCACTTAAGTAGCATAAGTAAAGAATAAATAACAATGTAAATATCACAAATGGCACTAATCCAATGGTGTTAGAGAACCACTTAAACCCACAATCCCCATTACAATTCCTACATGCTTTGGAGCAACATCTATGTGATTTACTACAAATCCAGCTCTCCCACAGTGCCAAGAAACCACGAGCTACAGAAGAATAGAATACAACTCCACCACCGCCACAGAAGAACAAATCACCGCCACCACCGTTATTGTAATTATCCTTCCACCCTAGAAAGATTTTCGCACCAGTGAACTCAACCATTTTGTCATCGATCGTCACCTCTACCACCGTTTACTGCCGCCGCCAATCGATTCCTCCAACACAAAAATCAGATCTTCAGTTTTTTTTCAATGATGGAGAGCCATCGTTCAAAGAAATAGGCTCAAGATGGAAGCCATTTGATCCTGCAATTTTTTCTTAAGAGGGCTAATCTTGCAGCGGTAGCGAAATGGGTCCGCTCAATTGGATCATCGGACGGTTGTCGGCACTGGTGGTGAGGGGAGTTGTGGTGGCGGCAGTGTGGGTTGGTGGTGGTTTTTTGGTTTGATTGGGCGAGGTAGCGTGGGGAAGAAGGTGGGTTTATATATTTATTTTTAATTTTTTGGTTTTTTTAATTTTAATTTCTAACTTATTATTATGAAATGCAAAGTTACCATTTTATCATTTTAATTTGGTCAAAAAAGATTGAAGTCGACTTTTTTATTTATTTATTTTTATTTTATCAACCAATGGTTTCCATTCATTTGGACCCATGTGCGAATTTTGAAAGGTTTGAGAATGAGGATGGCACAAATTGAAGGTTATGATAAAGTTTGAGAAAAACTTAAAGGTTTGGGATCGCTGCTGCAATTATCCTTTCTTAAAATAGTAAACGTTTGAATTGAAAAATCTATATTTCTATAATAATTGTAGCCCTTTGAGTTAACTTTCTAACACACTTTTAATTTCCTCAATCGGATATCATAAAAGAAAGTCATGATAAAAATATTGATGGCTGCTTAGAAATAAAATCGCTCGAATGGCTCACGTGAGCCCTTTTTTTTTAAACTCGAGGCTAGTTGCCTTGGGCAACACGCACGTGATGAAAAAGACGGCGTACTCATGTAGACAAAATCTCATCGGACGTGGCCAATTTTCCTTTTTTTTGGTTAAAACTCTTTTAGAAACCAAATTGAATGTGATTTTTACCTAATTTTCGATTCCTATAACTACAAAACTTGGTCAAAACATTGAATACATCTCTCTAACCTCTTAATACATATTAGGATCATAAAATTTATCAAGAACAAGAAGTTAATTCATATATTTTGGGAGAAAATATCAAACATAGCAAGAATTGAAGGCTATTAACAAGAAACTGAAAATTTCAACCTCGGAATTGAAGATTAAGATCTTTTGCATTCCTCCATGATTTGGATGACGTCTATTCATAATTCTTCATATGAAATCATGCTAGTCTAGACCCTTAATTGTATTGGATGAAGATGAATCATGTTGTTTTTTTTTTTTTTAATTCAAAACTAGTAGTTTAGTTAATTATTACGCTTCTTAATTAATTATTCATTCCCATTGCATTATTTAATTATGTAACTAACAATTAGATAATTAGTTGCTTTTTGTAATGTTGAAAAACTCATAATAAGTTTAGAACACAAGGGTAATACACGGGCAATAAATGTTAGGAATAATAACATCGCGTGTGCAATCATCTAAATATCGTATAATTTAATGCCTTCTACTAATTCAAATTTTGACTAGGAATAGGATCAAAGCATGATTAGAATAGATTTAATTTATCTTGAAATAGAAAATTATATAACATAGTTTTATCGATTGTCAAGAATGCATGAATAAAATTAAAATGTATAATCAAGAATTGAAGTAGATCACAATAAGCGGATTCAAAATTTAATATAATCATCCATAATGTGATAAAAATAAACACTTTTTATTATTTCTTAGAAGAATTTAGAATAATTACAAATCAAAATAATCTATGTTGTTTACCTACTTTGAATTCAATACAAGACCAGTACACTTAGATTGAAATTTATTCGTGTGGAACGATAACCATTCTCATCACATTTATTACTTGTCAACGATTTCCTACGCTTGCGAGAATTGTTCGAACAAGTTTTTTACGCCATTACTGGGGAATAGGGTATTTAATTTGAGTTTACTGGTTTATATAGGATTCGAATTTTCTTTTATTTTGTTTTAGGCTATTAATTATACACATAACCTCTCCTTTTTTTTAGCAAGATTTTAAAGAAATTGAGGTCTTACCATTGTATCCCGAGATCGAAAGAACCTTCCGACAATGATGAAGAGAACAAAGAGAAGCAAAAGAAATGACAGAAAATCAAAATCAAAATCAAAATCAAAATCAAATTCAGTTATTACCAGATCCACCAGCATAGACGGTTTCACCATGAGCAGTTGCCAAAATCACTAGGACATCGGGTTCTTTGGAAAACTAACTAAAAATCGCCATGAACATATTCAAGACTTATTGATGTTGTACAAGGTGATCAGTCATGAGGGCATGTCGCGACGCTTTTCAACTATCCATGTACCCTCATACTTTGAAAGACGGCGCACGAGAATGGTTACACTCACTACTTCCTGGGAGCGTCATTTTATTGAATGACATGGTACATAAATTCACCTTGAAATTCTTCCCATCTTCTCGATCAAATCAGAAATGAATTCCATACTTTCAAACAAAAAGATCTCAAGAGCTACCGATTAGCGTGGGAAAGATTCAAAGATTACTTTCGAAAGTGCCCAATTCGGACATTCCTAAAACTCTAAGATCTACATATTCTATTCTGGCTTATGATCTGAATATTGTAACAGAGCCGATGCTTCAATAAAATGAAACTTTGAGAAAAATAGCGAGTATTCACAACATAGATGCAGTGGAATTAATAACAAAGAAATTGGATAGCATAACTTAGAATGTGAGCATAACTGCAAGCTGTCATTTAACCTTTACGTACGTTTATTAGTGTAAAGAGGTACAATATGCACATAATTTTCAAAGGTAGCAGAACAAACCTTACTCCAACACCTATAATCTAGGTTGGAGAAATCATCCGAACTTTTCATGGACTAATAATGAGTGTCAGGAAAATCAGATTTAGGGTAACCCACCAGGATTTCATCAACAACAAAAGAAGAAGCCATCGTTAGAAGAATTAGTAGCTCACTAAAATGCTAAGAGTGAGATTAATTTTTAGAATCGTGGGCAGCAATAAAAAAATTGGAAATTCAGATGGGGTAGTGTCAATTACATTGGCCAACAGAACATATGGTACTTTGCCAAGCAACACAAAAAAGAACCGACGAGAACATGTAGTAGCAATTAAAGTTGTGGAATATAAAGTTGTTGAGATACCATCAATCAATCTTGTTACCTCTATTTGAGCTTATGTGTAGCGTATTCCATTCCCTTAAACGTTTCAAAGGCAACCAAAAGAGGAACAAATTCAGGCAATCACAACAAAAAGTGAAGTTCAACTACCAAAAATCAGTGTAAAGAAGAAAAGGATCAAGGAGAGTCGGTTCATACCATGGGTAAGGAACAAGTGGTTCAGTTTGAAAAATTAGCAAAGATTAATCGAGAAGAATAGTGAGACAGTCAACAGGTTAAGATGACCATTCCTATTAATAAACATACACCTCCAATCTCATTTCTTCAAAAGTTATAGAACAATAAGCTGGAGAAATAATTCAAGAAGTTTTGGGCACCCTTAGGCAATTTCACATCAACGTTCCCTTCATTAACGCGATCCTACAAATTTTGAACTACACGAAATTTCTAAAAGAGATGTTGACAAAGAAGGAAAAAACTCCCTCCTAAAGAGTGTAGCACAATCCACAACAAAAACTCCCTCCTAATAAAAGATCAGGGGGTTTTACTTTACCTTTATAGGAAATTCACACAGTCTATCTGCTTTAATTGATTTTGGAATAGGCGTTAACTTGATGCCTTTGAATATCTATAGGAAATTAGGATTGGGAGATCCAAAAGCAACCTCAGTAATGTTACAGCTAGCCGACAGGCACTTAAGCATCCTTATGGAGTGGTTGAAGATATATATGCTCATAAGAACCGTAGATCTCATATTTTCACATGATTTCATCATCCTTAATATAGAAGAAGATTAACACATTCCAGTAATCTTCAAAAGACCATTCTTAACAATTGAACGAGCATCAATGATTTTTGAAAAGTGTGAGATAATCTTGAGGATGGAAGAAAAACAACAAAGTTTCACCATGAATACTCTACTCAGGCAACCACCTTCCATCGATGAATGAAATATGATTGATCATGAAGAAAATGAGGAGTGGGGAAGTCATAGATACAAGAAGGGAGTTGGTGGATTGGTTGGAACAATGAGGGACAATAATGGAAACCCTATAATTTGAAAGGTTAGAGATGAATAGAAAAATATGAGTTACTGTAGTCGATGCAAGAATAAATCTCTCTTTTCAAGCCACCATGAATAGCTAAAATATCAAAGTCAAGTCAGCGACTATAAACAAACGTTGATTGGGACACAATCCAATTTTTTGCCCTTTTAATTATTTTGCTTTCTAGAATAACATATTATTAATTTTTGTTCATTTTAGTAGTTTGGGCATCTTTATCCCCATATTTTCCTATAGGTTGTGTTTGAGTTTATTGTGAATTGTTCCATATGATGATTAATTTCTACTTATTTTGAAGGAACGTGACACTTGAAAACACAAACCTACACTAAACAAGGGAAAAGACATAGCAAGTGATATAGCACTGTCAAGCCAGTCTATACACCACCTTCAGATTTATATCAAGGGAGTACTTAATACCTTTCTTTGCCCTTAATTTTTTATATATTATTTGTTATATTTTTAGACCTTGAGGGCAATGTTTATCATAAGTTTGGGGTAGGAAATATCGAATATGTATTGATTTTTACTATTTTTTGTGCTTGTTCGCGTGAAAAAAATAGTTATTTTCAGCTTTATTACTACTTTTGTGTGCTTGTTTGGGGTAGGAAATATCGAGTGCGTGTATATATATATATATATATATATATATATATATAGTTTGGAGGTGATTTAGCTGTTGTAGGGAGACATTGAGATAAATGTGGATTCCATATGTGTTAAATTTTGTGTGGATTGTCTAAGGCATTGTAATATGAAAATTAGGAGAAAATCTTAAGTTAGATGTCAGTTTTTGAGAATAAGCGTTTAATAAGGTGCATTGCACTAATCATTGTATAAAAGAGGAATAAGTTGCGCTATGATGTGTATCTACCCTATAAAAGATCCTAATGAGAACACTTAATAAAAACCCCAAAAAGAAAACTCAAAAAGGTATCAAGCTAGTGCATAAAATAGAATGCGCACAGCAAAATTGAAAAAACAGGTGCATGAAGCAGAAAACAAGTTACATGCCTTGATTAATCCCCGAACAATTGTTTAAGATAATTAAACCTTTGACATGAGATTTATTAGCTTAGTGGAATCTTGGAGGTTGAAGCGATCAAAATAAGAAAAATCCTCGTTTGTTGATTTGTTGAGCTGCAATTAGTAAAATATAACAAAATTAGAGAGGATGAGGATTAGCATATGAATTCAACCTTAGACCACACATTAAGAAAAGAGTTAAAAAGAATAATTTGGATTGTGTATCTCACGAGAGAAGAAATGATAAATTTGATCATTAATGGTCAAGATTTGAATCACTTTATAAATTTATGATGCTCTGTAAATCTTCAAACACATGTTGGTTTTGCATTGGATGAGTAAAGTTGATTTCAGCTTTGTGATTTTGAAGTTATTTATAACTTTAATATGTAAATTCCAATATTGAGACCAACGTCAGATTATATAACTATGTTTGTTAAAAAAAATTAGTTTAAGTTAAATTATATTTTGTTTGAGAATAAAACAATTGTTCAAGTTCGGGAGTGTTTGACAAGTGTTTTTTGTACACTTATTTGTGTTGATAAATGAAATTAATTGTTGTGAATCTTGATGAATTATGGCTTGTGTATATATTTCGTTTGCCAGTTACAACTCGATGCAAATGATGGAATTGGATAAAAGAAACTAAAAATGGGCAAAAATGAAGAAAATCAAAAGTTGGGGAAACAATTGTAAATACTCAATAGTTAATTCGAACAACAAAAAGATGGATTGAAGATCACAGAGGATGAATTGGAAGGAATTAGAAGTCAAAGGAATGAAAATTTGAAGCATAAGCAATTTTCCAGTTTCACAAGTTATACTTCAAATTTTCAGCCTCAGATCGAGACTCATTGTTGGCATAGAAAACATTGAAATTAGAAAATTGATATTTCTAGAATAATTGCATCCCTTTTAGTTAACTTTCCAATGCACTTTAAATCGCTTCAATCGGATATTGGAAGAAAAGGTTATGAAAACTATACTGACTACTGCTTAGAGACAAAACATGCGAAAGGCGAGGGCGAAGGTTTGTACGGCGTTCACGAGCACTCATTTTTTCAAACCCGAGGCCAAATGCCTTGGGAAACATGCATGCATTGAAAAAGGCAGTGTGCTCGTGCAGGCAAAATTTTATCTGACTGGATAATTTTTCTTTTTTGATTAAAATTTAATTGGAACCCAAATTGGATGCTATTTTTTTTTTAACCTAATTTTCGACTTCTACAAATACAGAACTTGGGCAAAACATTGAATATATCTCTCTAGCCTTTTAATACACATTAATATCATAAATTTCATCAAGACCAAGAGGCCAATCATATATTTTTTGTGGGCGAAGATCAAATTTATTATGAATTGAAGGTCATTGACATCAAGAAATTTAAGATTTCAATCTTGGAATTGAAGATTAAGATATTTTATATTCTTTCATGATCTCGGTGACACCTTTGCATCCTTATTTTGTAATTTATATAAAATTATGTTAGGCTAGACATTTAATTGTATTGATGAAGATGAACCATATTGTTTATTTATTTTAATCCAAGATTAGTAATTTAGTTAATTCTTGTGTTTCTTGATTAATTTTACATTCTCATTGTATTATTTAATTCCATAGCTAAATATTAGATAATTAATTGCTTGTTGTAGTATTGAAAAGTTTACAATAAATTTAGAATACGACAAGGTTAACACGGGCAATAAATGTTTGGAATAATAATATCGTGTGTGTATTCATATAGATAGTCGTATAATTTATTGTGTTGTACTAATTCGAATTGGAACTATGAATAAGATCGAATCATGATCAGAACATATTTAATTTATTTTAGAAAAGAAAATTATAAACCATAACTTTATTGATTGTAAAAAATGTATGAATAAGACTAGATTGTATAATCAATAGAAGTAGATAACAATACGCGAATTCGAAATCCAATACATTCATCCATAATTTGATAAAAACGAACACTTTTTACCATATCTTAGAATAATTACAAAAAAAGAATCTCTTTTATTTATATTCTTCGAATTCAATACAAGATTAGTGCACTTGAATTGAAATTTATTTCTTGTGGGACGATAACTCTTCTCATCACATTTATTACTTGTCAACGATCCCCTATGCTTACGAAAATTGTCAAACATTGAGCATATTATACATTTGCAGGGTGATTCATTATCGAAGTGATGCGTTGGCGTATAACATTTTACCTTTCTTTCGCTAGGTAGTAGTTCCGCTTTTGAACTCAACATAATAGTCCCCCAAGTCCATGCATAGATATTCTTAAAATGTGTGGATTTAAAGTCTAGAAGTGAGTTTAATACCTTGTGGAGCAGCTATGCAAGCGTCAACTGCAAATGCGAGGTCTTAGCATGGAGGACGAAGCTCTGGAAGATAGACATCTTGATAAAGCTGTGATACAGAGGATCTTTGCATGAGGACGAGGCTCCGAAAGATAGCCAGCTTGATGAAAGATGATGTAGAGGCGATGTCCTTGCGTGAGAAAATGAGAACTTTGATACATATGAGAGGTCTTTGCATGCGGACGAGACTTTGAAATAAAGGAAGCTTGATGAAAGCTGTAATACAGAGGCGAGGTCCTTGCATGAGGATTAAACTCTATAAGATAGGCAGTTTGATAAGAGTTGTAATGCAATGGCGATGTCCTTACATAAGGATGATGATCTAAAAGATAGGTAGCATGCTGAAAGCTGTGATTTTTATGGGTGATGTGCCCAATAGATCCTGACTCTATTCATGTTCACGTTAATGAGTTCTTGCACACTTGGACAAACCTTTAGTAGCACGTTACCTTCTTTGGTGGTAGAGAAGGCGGCCACGAGTACTTCAATGATTATGCCAATCAATAGAATTAGTATACTTAGGTGTAATATGATTGGAAGACGTGAGCCATGATAGTATATGAACACCGGTGGTTTGCAAAATATTAAAAACGAGAGAGTGACCAACCCTACCTTGAATGTATAAAATTGAATTATCTTTAAATGGCAGTAAGTGTGAGCTTTTAGAGTAGACAAGAAGCAATTTCCACCTTTAGATGAAAAGACGTTTGGCCTCATCATAATGGTCGAGGCATCTTCTCTAGGTGTCATTATATCAATCATAGATTGAGTGGTATTTAATGTATTTGAAAAGTAACCACCCTAGTGCCTAGGTCTATCCTCTGAAATATATACTAGCAAGTTGACCTTTTTGGCGCCTGAGGTTGGATGTCTCATCCCTCAATCATATGAGGATTTTGTACTAAATACGTCTTAGAAGAGATGAAGTGGAAGGTGTTTTTTTTTTTATCAACAAAGAGGCTAATTGCCTTGTATTCTTTTCTACACTAGGTTATAGCACCTCACCACCTCGAATTTTATACGGGTGACATGGCAACAGATCCTGATGTTACTCACAACCATGTAGATGCTCATCTACACACTTAGACAAACCATGAGTACTATATGGTCTTCTCTGGTGATAAGAAAGGCGGTCGCGAGCACTCCAACGTCAAGTCAATCAATAGAATGAGTATATTTAGGTGTGTGATGATCGAAAGACTTGATAGAGTGAGCAACAAGCGTTTACAAAATAATAAAAATGATAGAGTGAGCAACCTTACTCTAATTGCATAAAATTTCGTTACCTCCAAATAGTATTAAGTATGAGCTTTTATAGTAGAAGATGAGGAATGTCCATCGTTGAATGAAAAGACACATGGCCTCATCATGATGGATGCCCTCGTCTTCCCTTATGTATCATTCCGTCAATCATTGGTTGAGTGCCATTTAATGTTTCTAAAAAGTAGCTACCCTAGTGCCTAGGACTATTCCCTGAAATATAGACCGATAAGTTGACCTTTTAGGCACATGCTATAGAGATGTCAATCATCTAAGGGTTTTTTACAAAGTTTTCTTGGAAAAGGTAAAGTAGGAGGTATTTTCTATCAACAAATATGCTAATTAACTTGGATTCTCTTCTAAAATAGGTTATGACACCTCGCTTAGCTCAAGGAGGGTCGGTCTCTACATGGTGCCTCGGTAGAAGTGATGTATCATTTTAACTACCTTATACATGGCCTCATCTATCTCAGCCATGTATGATATTGATGTGGAGTATAAGCCTAATTAGGCTTGCTAGTTGACAACCACATGTTTGTAATTTGAGTCTCATTCGAAGAGGGGTAACAATAGTCCTCCAAGTTCATGTATAGATATTCATATAGTATGTGGAATTTTAAAGTTGAGTAGATTATAGATTTGCGGGGTGATTCATTGTCAAAGTAATGTATTTACGGGGAGCATTTTTCCTACTTTTCACTAGGCGGTAGTTGTACATTTGAACACAACACAATAGTCTCCCAAGTTCAGGCAGAGATATTCACTTATTCGTAGATTTAAAGTCTAGAAGTGATTTTAACAACGTGTGGAGCAGATATGCAATCGATGAACTGCAATGGCGTGGTCCTAGCATAGAGGACGATGCTCCAAAAAATAGGCAGCTTGATGAAGTTTTAATTTAGAGACGAGAACTCTGGATGAGGATGAGGCTCTAAAAGATAGGCAGCTTGATGAAAGCTGTATACGGAGGTGAGATTTTGCATGTGGACAATGTTCTGAAAGATAGGCAGTTTGATAAAAGCTGTGATAAAGAGGCGAGGTTATTGCATGAGGACGAAGCTCAAAAAGTTAGATAGCTCGTTGAAAGCTGTGATGCAGATGTGAGGTTCTTGCATGAAGATGAGCTCTGAAAGATAGGTAGCTTGATGAAAGTTGTGATGTAAAGGAGAGGCGCTTGCATGAGGATGATGCTTTAAGAGATTGACAGTTTGATGAAAATTGTGAAGTAGAGGAGAGGTCCTAGCAATAGGATGAGGCTTTGAAAGATAGACAACTTGATAAAAATTGTGATTTTGCACAGGTGACGTGGCCATCAAATCTCGGCTCCACTCATATCTACGTAGATGAGCTCTTGTACATTTGGAAAAATTGTTAGTAACATGAGAAGTCTTTTTCCAATGGTGAAGAAGGTGGTCGTAAGCACTCTCATGGTTAAGTTTGTTAATAGAATGGGTATATTTGGGTGTAAGATGTTTAGAATACGTGAGCCACGTTAGTGTACGAACATCAATGGTTTAAAAAAGAATAGAAACGAGAGAGTGAGCAACCTTACCTTGAATGTGTAAAGTTGCATTACTTTCAAAGGGCACTAAGTGTGAGCTTTTAGAGTAGAACATAATGAATTGCCACCTTTAGATGAAAAGACACGCGATCTCATCGTAATGCCCAAGGCATCTTTTCGTAGGTGTCATTCCATCAATTATAGACTGAGTGGTATTTAATGTTTCTGAAAAGTAGTTACAATAATGCCTAGGTCCAAAATATGGACTAACAAGTTAACATTTTAGGTGCCTGATGTAGAGATGTCACATAACTCAATCATAGGAGGATTTTGTATTAAATATCTCTTAGAAGAGGCAAAGTGGGAGGTGCTTTCTAATACAAAGAGTCTAATTGCCTTGTATTTAGTTCTGCAGCAGGTTATAACACCTCTATACCTTGATTTTTGTATGGGTGACGTAGCCCATAGATCTCGTCTTTACTCACATCCTTGTAGATGAGCTTCTATATACTTGGACAAACCATTAGTAGCACATGGCCTTCTTTGAATTTTTTTTAGCAAAGACATCTACACATTCTTAGTAAGTTTTTATGCTCCACTAAGAATGGTCGATGGGAGTTAGGACTCCCCAACCATGTATACATCATAAAAAATTGAGAGTATATGGAAGGAGGGGGGGCGTAAACCTAACCTCCGAAAGCAACAAAACAACAAATGTATAAGAAGTATAGAAGTAGTAAATGAGGAATTCTACTCCTTATACAATAAAAGCAAATGCAACCTAAGCTACAAACCTCTAAAGCTAGGCAGTCCATATCGATCAATCTGTACTAGTGCCCTAAGCTGTTGAGGCAGGTCATGGATCCATATTCTTGGTAGAGGTGCTGATCCTAACCCTATGAAGCAAGTGAGTCTATAACCTGAGTTTCCTCACGGTAGATATGGGATTGTATCACGATCAAAATAGATGATGTGTCTAATCTGTCTAATCAAAATAGATGATGAATCAAAATAGGCAGTTCTCCATCCTTAATGATGTAGTGGATAGCTACAATTAAGTCAGCCTCAACCCAAATATCTAATATCCCCACTAGTCTAGCAATGTTTGACTCCCTTTCCTGACCACATAGGTACCTAAAATATGTCCCCAAAATGTTGCCATACCTAGTCAAAGGTAGTGCTACATGTGAAGATACGTGTGATAGTCTCAATCTCCAAACAATACTGACAACAAGAAGCCATGTGATAGCCTATCCACCTCCTGCATCTGTCAACTAGAATGAATTAACTGTAATGTAGATTTTATTTATTTTTTAAAAAAATGAGAATTAAAATGAAATAGATTTTAAAAATTAATTTTATTTTTGGGTCAAATAATTAGATTTTGATAGAGTGAGTTTTAGTATATCAATATTGGACTCGTAGGATAGCTCGTAATTAATTAGAAGCATTCGGCTCGAGAAAAAAATTGTTTTGGATAAGAACACATTAAGTTAGACTCAATTGAAAGAAAACAAGGATAAATAGAATTTTAAATAATTTTTAACCCAAATCAATTTCTCCCTCTTGGCCACGTGTGTATGTGTAAAATGATAAAGTTGATTTTGACAATGATAATTTTTTTGGTTATTGGATAATGTTTAAAAGTAAAAGTAAAAGTAATCATAATTCTATTATTTGAAATATATTCTTATCCAAATTCCTTATATTACACATTTACACTGTTTTTCAATTCTAGTTGTATACAAATTCAATTGAGAATTTTAACTATAAATACTGTAGGAATTCTCATTATTTCACCACAGAAAATAAAGAGAGCCAGGATAGAGAGAGAATGTGAGGAAAAAGTATAGAAAAATAATAGGAGAATTTTTACGTGCAAGATTTTATTCTTTTCAACCTTTCCAAATCAAGGTAAGATATTTTCGTACAAGTGGTTTGTTTCCTCATGCTTTTATATTTAGTAATTTATGTATGAATTACCAGTGGACATTCGAGTTCTTTATTAAGAGATAAAACATCATACGAGAATTTAGATGTCTTAAGATGGGTGTGTGCTTGGTCACCGATATACTCCATAAGAGAAGAGTGGTACGAAATGTTTATTTTATTGTTGTATAATTGTGTATGAGAACTGCACGTATCTTACTCTGTATTTTTAAATACTCACTCTTACAAAATTTTACAGGTTAGTTCCGGTCGATTGAGACTGTGACGGGATGGTGATGCAGACTACCAAGAGGAATTAAAGAAATAAAAACATTAAGTTTTTTTCCTTCAATTTATTAGTTAGTTTTAATTGTTCAAAGGTACGTTATTTAATTAGTGATTATGTTATTTTCTTAACGATACAATATCTTCATAATTAGTTTAAATTTATGGATATTTTTAGTTATATTTTTTAATTAAAGAATATTATTTTATTGTTCCATCTTTGATACAAAGAAAATTGAATTTTGGTAACACTTCAAGGTTTATGAAATTTTGGGGGTGTTACAAAAGTTATCATTAGGTGCATCCCTCCATATGATGTGATCTGGGGCATCTACACATAAATGAATAGCCCTAATTTGCTCTGGTAAGAGAGCCCATGGTAGTCGTCCAATGTCCTAGCCTATACTATATTAAAATTCCTGCACTTTCGCTGATGTATGCTGCCTATGTGGGAATACGGATGCCAAGGTGGTATCGTCCATCCAACAATGATGTCAGAAGAATCTCTGTCCTACTCCAAGATTCCCTGCAATCTTTTACTCGGACCATGGCACAACCCAACTCCAACCTCTTCCAGACAGGAGAGGTTAAACGGGGAACTGCTGTAAATGAAGGATGTGTTCCCCTATAATATTTTCCTAGTAAAGAATTGAGCCCATAATGATCTTTGAGAATGAAATAACCACCAAAGCTTCATGTAGAAAGTGTCAACCACATCCTGTAGTTTCCTGAAGCCAAGACCTTCCTCATCAGTAGAAAGACAAACATCTTTCTGCCTCCTCTGGTGTAGGTGGTGCGTTTGGTCCCTAGAATCCTAAAGGAATCATGCAAAAATGCTATCTAGTTTCTTTAGTATAGCTTTGGGAGGCTGCATAATCTAAAGAAGTAAAAAAGAAAGTACAGACCTCAGTAAAGTAATTCGGCCCCCAAAGTTACGAAGCCCAACCTAAAATCCTGTTCCTACCTTCTGAATGAGGTCATCGTATAAGACGGTCCTCTTGGTCCCCTTATATAAGGGGACCCCGAATAGGTGAAAGACCGCTGTTGATGTTTGAATCTATTTAAGTGCTCTAATTTCTTGATCTGACTAGTGGATGCCCATCTAGGCAATATAAGATAGCTTTTGTCCCTATTCACCAACTGACCAAAAACTCCCTTATAATACTCCAAAAAATCAAGGATTTTCCTAATAGATTGTCTCTGGCCGTTGGCGAATATAATCAAATATCAGCAAATGAAAGGTGCAAGATAAGAGTGGTACCTTATTGGAAATAGACCACAGTAGGATATGTCTGAAACCGTTAAGTGAATAGGTGAAAGAAGGGTCATCCTGTCGAAGTCCTCGTGAGGATGGAAATAATCCAAGGCGGTGGCCATTTAGGAGCACTAAGAAATGACACTCCGAAATGCATCGTCTGATCTTGTCAATCCAAATCTGATCAAATCTAAATGCCTTTAGTATAGGGTAGATGAAGCCCAATCCATGCGATCATATGCTTTAGCCATGTCAAGGTCCATCATAGTATTATCCATTCTTACTTTATCATCCTGTATGTAGAGGAACTCCTGAGCCAATAGAACGTTATCATCAATCAGTCGAATTGGGATGAATCCACTCTATTGTGGAGATATAATGCGCAACAGAACTGAACTCAAACGCATGTTCAACAACTTAGTGATAAACATGTTGAACACCGTATTTAAGCTGATCATCTGAAATCTATCCATCTGCAAAAATCCTTCCTCTCTGGGAGCACAACAATTTAAGTAGCCGTGAACCCCCAGGGTAGATGGCCACCATCAAAGAAGTCTAAAATAGCCTTATACACATCATCTTGAATAATATCCCAACAATGCTGGAAGAACAGGGATGAAAATCCATTTGGGCCTGCGACACTAACAGCATCAATACTGAATATCGCCTTCCGTACTTCATAAATCAAATGAGGTGGTTGAGTGCCATATTATCTGCTTCTGTCACCAGCCTGGGAATAATATATGAATGAATAAGGTCCATAGGCTATGAAGGAGCAGATAAAAGATCCTGATAGAAGGAGATAGTTGAGCTCTGAATGTTTTCGGAGTAGATAAAACTTCCCCTGATTGGGTCTTGATAGACCTGATACGTGATCGTATACGGCGTCCCTAAACCATCATGTGGAAATAGAAAGTGTTGTGATCCCTCTAATAAACCCAATGTGAATTGGTCTTCTGCTTCCAAAATTTCCTTATCCACAAATAACGTATGATTCGGATCTGCCTATGCATGATGAAGTAAATCACGATACTCTGGTGTAGGGTATCATACTGAATCTCTACCTCATCAACCCTATCCCCAACCTTCCTCACCTACTAAAAAACATTACTAAATACATGACGATTCTACCAACGCAGGCCCTATTTTAGCATGAAAAGCTTATCCCAGAGAGCAGCCATTCCCGTGAGATGAGTAGGAAATGATCACTTTTGAGAGATGAATGATGGAAATCACGGTGCTTGGTCCATACGTTAAGGAATCGAAAAGGCTGGGCCACAAGTCATCATTAGAAGACCACTATAGAAGTAAAGGTGAATAATCAGAAGAAGTCCGATTCAAATGCCTCAATATAAGTTGTCGACAAAAATATACAGCTTTAGAATTAATCGAGTAGTCTATTTAGCACATTCCTAGACCGACCATTGGACCATGTATACCGATTTTCTAAGAAACCAGGGTCCTCCAATCCATAGTCCAACATCATATTAGAGAAGACAGTATTACATTTATCACAAGTGTTGTGTCCAGTACGCTTATGAACATGTGCAATCACGTTAAAGTCTCTTCCAACTATCCATGGCCGTCCACTATGAGGGAAATGTGGTGAAGACCTGTCCACAAATCCGTTATACCAGAAGGTAAGTATGAAGCTAGTCTGTGATCCTCAACCATAAAAGGAACTGAGAATAATCAACAAGTGAAGTAATAGTAGTCCCCACATTCCAAAAAAACCAAATCTTC
The DNA here is from genome assembly GCA_903798405.1 of Fraxinus platypoda. Lineage (NCBI taxonomy): Eukaryota > Viridiplantae > Streptophyta > Magnoliopsida > Lamiales > Oleaceae > Fraxinus > Fraxinus platypoda. Next base: position 2,485 of record CAIGRT010189360.1, on the reverse strand, counting down.
TTTGACTCATTCTGCATTCCTATATCGAAACGTAGCTATCATTGAATATATGTAAATCTCTCCAGAAGAATAAAAAGCTCTAAGATAACCAAGAGATATACCTGAAGAAATAGAATGGGTCTCTTCAGGCACCTGCGAGCAGCTACACCCCTCACATTCAATATAATGACACTCCTAAGGATAGAGAATATGAGGAAGTATCATGTGATCACTCCAAGTCATCATCTTGGTGGTAGGATATCGAGTATCTATAGCCCGTGGGTTCTTCTTCAGTGTGACATGGATAAAGCCATCGTCTCCTCCCCTATGAGATATCCCAATCAAATCATCAGAAGAAGACTTACGGAAGGGCCCTTATTGATGGATCTCAATTCGTGGTATACTCTCAATATTTGACCACTCAGCGTTTACAGATGGAGTAGGTACCAGGATCATAGCTGGGACTGTACCTATAGTATGTGTGTCCACAGGGTCTGTACCCCCTTAGTCAACTATAATTTGTGGCCTCTGAGTATTTGTACTAATAACCATTGGGGGAACCAGACTAACTGATGGAACTATCGGTTGAGAAGAAGATGGAATCTGTACTCCAGAAATACTAGTTGCGTACTGTCTCCGTTGGGCTCTACGAGCTGGTACTCTCTGCTTAGGAGACTCAACGAGCACCTCCTTCACCTTTCCTTATCCTTAGGCTGATCAGTATTGGGCCTAGGAGTAGGTTCAACAGCATCGGGGGCAGCAGGGGATAGAGTAGAGTATGTCCCTACCAAACAATGCTCGTCCATATGCCATAAGTGTCTGCATCTAAAATAATATTCCGCTTTCTTGTAATAAAAGATAGTGTGCCAATATCTACCATGTCTCTCTCTATCAATCCATATGCCTCACTAGGTTGAAGTCACCTCATTAATATGTAATGGGACTCCAATAGCCTTAGCTAAGGCAAACAAACAGTTCTTGGCTAAAAAATGTATATGTAGTAGATGAAAAGATAACCAAATAGAGAAAATTGAGTCTTATGTTGTGTGCTAAAGCTAGGTGTCCACTTAATCACATGCATAAGACACTCAATATACCACGAGGGCTTAAGAAAAAGTTGTGAATAGTCATCCTCATGTGATAAGTGTATAAGTATATGACTAGCATCAATCAAACCAATCATAAAATCACCATAGAAGCCAAACTTTTGAAAGCTATCATGTACCTTAGTCATCAAGGGCATGTGGTGGGAAAATTTGCTAACAAGTATAAACTTTTATGGATTCGACAAAAGAACTTCATCCTTGTTAGTAAAAATGATAGTCAGCTCACCCAAATGCATATAAATTTAGCAACGAACCTATGATCAATGGAGACATGTGGTGCCTGAATAATGGATGCAAATGACTTCATTTGGCTACGCTCAACTTGAGAAATGTAAGTTCTACCTGAAAGTGCTGCAACTTATGACTTCCAAGCTTGATTTGGCATTAAAGGGACCTCCTTTTGCAAATCTTGTGATGGAATCATGCGTAGATTAATTGGAGTTACATTCTGCTCAAAAAATGTCGTGTTGTCACCGGGGGCCGTCCGTTAACTATCTGCGACTGTGTTTGGCAGCTAAGGACCTTCGATCTCAAAACTTGATGATTTTTCATAGGGTGGTGTAGAATTTCATGCTGAATATGGAGATAAAGCGCATGGTTGGAGCTCAAATCTATCCAAAACGAAATCTAGGATTTTTCAATTGGATATGAGACTTCATTTTTGGCATTTTTGGGCATGTTCGGCATTGGAATGTGATGAGTTTTTTGTCGAAGTATTATCTCATCACGGGTAACACTAGGTCTAGCATGTATTGGTTGGTAAGGCCTAGTTTAAGAGGAATTGAAAAATCATACGCGAATTGCACGTAATTGTGCAGATTGGGAGGAATTAAAAATTTAGTTGTGAACTGCATGTAATTCGAGGTTTTGATTCCGACCAAGTTGGATGAAGATGACACCAACCCAGGGTTTTTGGGTCATTGGCGATGACTCGATCACAAAATTCTGATTGAAAGGTGCCGAAACAAGTGCATTGGAATTCGCGACACTCGTTTTTTTTTATTTAAATCAGATTGGTTTTTTTCTAAATCTGTAGTTTGTCTTCTAAATCTACTTCTCGTTGTTAGGTTGTAGTATTGGACGCCATGGAGGTGTATTATCATCGATTTTGGTTATGTTTTTTATGGTTTTGGTGGCAGATCAAGAGTATTGGTAGTTGTTCCTTTGTCTCCCATCCTAGAGAGCAATTGTAATGATATCGTACGTGGCCTTCTTACTACCATGAAAAGCATTTGCTACCACTCGGATGTCATGTCAATTAATAGAATGAGGATATTTGGGTGTAGAATGTGATACGTGTAGTTTCTACACTTATTCGAGACCCTAAATCATGATATTTTATTGTATTTTGGATAAAATTTTACCTAATTTATGTTATATTGCATTTTGTAGGTAAAAAT
>CAIGRT010189359.1:0-26719 GCA_903798405.1 Fraxinus platypoda | reverse complement strand
TTATCCGCCCCTGGTTCTGGTGGCATCGGCCGCGGTGGTGGTGGACGGCGGTCGGTACAATTTTAGTGCAGAAAAGGCGTTTGTGAAGCATTTGGAAACGCGGGGACAACAAAAATTTTAATTCATGAACATCTCCATATAATAATTAAAGGTTCGGGACCCATTTGTACTTTTCGAAAAAGTTAGGAACCCGGATGAAATTTTCCCTTTTATTTAATTATTTTGCTAAATAATTGCAATAATTTTATTTACAAATTCGTTTGAAGTGTAATAAATTATGTCAAAATTGTTCAAATATGAAAAAAAAAATGCAATTTTCCGGTTGATACCTTGAAAAAAGGAGGTCATTGAAATGTGTGCTTTTGTGCTTCGATGGCCTGAAATACAGACGAGCATTTCCCAATTACTCTATCAACGATTACTTGTCCTTTGAATTTCTTAAAAACGTTTAGAAAATGTAGGAGAGAGTCTCCTGACACAACAACCATTGCAACACTTGTATGGGAGATTAGTGATCAAATTTGATGTCGTGGCTACTCGATTAATCGTAGTTGGCGCAAACAATGGATTTAAAACTTGTTAGTAAGAAGGTCACACAAACTCAAGTTTTATCTATCAAATCTGGTGACACAATCTTGAAAGTTGAATCTCCAATTTTAATGGTTGTAATTTCTTGATATGCTTCATTCTATTAAAACTCAGAAGGTCATGAATTTTGGATGCTAATTCATTTGGAACAAAAATTCATTCTATCCTCAATGGGAAAGACATTCGACCTAGGGGATAAAAGTATCTTGATGAGAGAGCGTGAATTCGCTCGACTTGTATATTTTAGATTATTCTTTGTACAAAATGTAATTGCTCATCATTGAATCGTTATGCATGATTTGCATGAAAAGAAAATCATTTGACAGATAGCCATTTTACAAATTGTGTTAGGATCGAGGACAGCCTACGTCAAGTCAACGTAATATCCTTCATCCAAAGTCTCTATAACTCTAGTCTAGTTGAAATCAACCTCAGTCGAGATAAATTCAACTAGTCAAGCTCAAGAACAAACCCAGTGAAGGAAGATAAGCAAGTCATCCTCTTGTTTTGTCTCGGGTTTAGCTGACTCATCTACATGAAGCTAAGATCTGGTAAACTTAAAATCTAAGCAAGGTATCTTAACTTCTAGTTAAGCTCCCGTTTGGAGCACATTTTCAGTTCATTTGAAGAAAAAATATGACAATTAGCTGTCAAATTTGGGTCCCACCTGTGAGATGAAGGTCAAAAAAAGTGATTGCATTTTCATTTCCAACGGCTATATTTTTTATTTTTTTGGATTAAAAATGTGCCACAAACAGGAACTAAGTATTGGTACTAAGGAAGTAAGATTCTATAATGTTTGTTCAAGTACGACATAAGCTAAAAAGTGTAAATCAAACTACCTCAATGAGGGAGACTAATTATCTTGGGTCGAACAAATTTGATCGTGTGGGAAATAAGTTAAGATGACTCTAAGTTGAATACGCTGAGTATCACAATATCATAATATGAACGATGTCGACAATATCGTGAACCATTGTCACCATATATTCTATGAAGATCGTGATTTCAATCCAATACATCGTCAATTTATACACTAGTTAATTATTTTAGAAGTATCTATGTAATAGTCGAGTCTGTCTTAAGAAATCGAATTAGCACAAAGGCTTAATTCTTAAAAAGTCCTAAAATGTTCCAAAAAATCAATAGTTGAAGAAGGTACAAACCAATTCTAATGGCAAATCATAGGACCACCACAAAAGACAAAAGTCAGAGATATACCACTGACTGTCCAAATATTCTGTCGCTTCATGTCCTGCATTTTCTGTCAGTACTTTTTACCACTCCACAGTAAAAATAGAAGAAACATAAAAAATATCCCAAGAAAATCTTTTTACTAATTAAGGCATATTAATTTTCCATTTCGAAAATGAATCATCATCACCATGTGCAGTTATCCATCTCCTTCACTAAACCTTTTGAATCATTCTTAGCCAATAATTTTTTACAATCTATCACCTCATTCTAATAAAAAGGTTTTTCCGTGTGCAGTAATCGGTGGTTTTCCCTACGGTGGATGTCAGCAGTTTGAATCCGATTATCTCCGAGTTGGACAGTAAGGATATCGGAGAATGACAATCACTTATTCTTAAAATCAGCATTCTTAAGATCAAAGAGTCGAGCAGGCAGGGGAAATCTCTCCATAGTCCAGGAAAAGAGAATCAGATTCCTCTGACAGATTTTATTCTGGTTAAAAGGACACTGCATTTTACAAATTCGGTTAGGCTTGTCTTCCATAAATGCTTTATATATCAAACAGATGGATGAAAATAGAAACTGATGAACAGATTTTTGAAGTGACAACAGAAAATGGTCCCTTAGAGCAGAAAACAGAAAAGCCCATAAACAAACAAAGAAGCGTTCAAACATATATGGCAGCTTTAGAGACGGCAGTTGAGTGGCTGAGACCCCTAGTAAAAACAAAGGCATGGGACTACTGTATTGTTTGGAAGTTAGGGGATGACCCTTCAAGGTACTATAATTATAAGCACTTATTTTCAAGAAAATTATCACTTTTTTTCGACCCTTTCGATTTCTTGATTGAGTTTTCAGGTTTATAGAATGGGGGACTTGTTGTTGCAGTGGAGCAAATGGCAGACACTTCAAAATGAAAGAAGAAATTGGTTTGGAAAAGCATTTGATTATTGAATGCAAAGATACAAGACATAAGCATCCTGTTAGAACAAAGGCTTGCAGAGCTCTTGCAAAATTTCCTTCTTCCATAGGATTGTATTCTGGGTAATATTAATCTTCTGTAAATCTTCATGTAAATGCACTAATTTGTTTTCTTGATTTACTATAATTTTTGGGCATAATTTTGTTACTAAACCAAGAAAAAATTTCTCATAACTGAGGTTTAATTATAATCAGGATTCATGGAGAGGTAGTGATATCGAAACAACCGAAATGGCTAACCCTTGCAAATGCCTCTATTTCGAACAGTTTATCTGTGAGTATCTCACTTCGCATTTCTAGCTCAGTAATTTTGTTTCATGTATTAAGATTTTACCACTAATCCCCTCGACTATTAGACTAACCCGATGTAGCTCTAAATCTGCGTGCTTTTCTTGTTTTTCGTTTCTTTTATTGCTATGCTGAAATACGGATTAAAACTGGAGATATATTTCACAAAGTTGTGCTAATTCATTGATCGGCATTATCCTTGGATCATTGCTCCCGAGAAATGATTTAACCCTTTCTAGTCGAGCTTGATCGTGGACTTCATAATATTTTACAAACAAATGTGTGAACTTTGAGCCTTGACCAGATTGTCTGTTTGATGACATTCTTTCATGAAGTCCATCAATATTACTGAGAATCTGCAGAAAAATTTACAACAATAGTTTGATTTGGTTAAGAACTTTCGGGTTGAATTTTTTTTTTTGGCCAAATTCTTTTTGTCATGAATTCGAATCAGTATGCTTACTTCCATTGCAGGAACCTGTTGGAACCCAAGTTCTAATTCCAGTTGCTGGTGGTTTGATTGAGCTCTTTAGTAAAAATCATGTAAGACTGTTCATTTCTTGAAAATGTAATGAATTCTATTCTTCAGGAGTAAATTTTCTGAAAGAAAATTCTCTTTTTTTTTTCCAGGTACCAAAAGAACAGAAATTAATAGATTTCATATTTGCTCGGTTCAAAATTTCTGCAGAACAAGAAATCATGTCTGAGAAGAGCTATATCAATTTTAACCACCAAATTGATTGGCCCCCATCACTTCATTATTTGAATTTGCATCCCGAAATATCACAACTAAATATTGATTCTAGCCTTGAGGGATCATCCATTATCTCGACCCTTTCAAACGAGCATCAATCACTTGGCATACATGCGGACCATGTGTTTGGAAACATGTTGCCTGAAAAATCAAGTGGAAAATATTCAGAAATGCCAAGCAGCAATTTGAATTTGAAAAGAAAGCAAAACGCGGATGAGAATGCCAATTTGAAGGATTTGCAGAGGGGAGGAAAGGAGCATTACCAATCAAAGAATCTTATCACAGAGAGAAACCGAAGGAAGAGGATAAAAGACGGGCTCTTTGCTCTTCGCTCATTAGTCCCAATGATTTCTAAGGTTTATATAGCATGTGAAGCTAAACTTAAAAGTTACTTTTCTCAATAAGTATGTGTACATGCTTTCGAGAAAACTTTTCTTGGCGTTACTTTTAAGCTTAGCCAAACATTCTCTGAATATTCACCATATTAAATGATATCCATAACGATTCCCAGAATTGTTTATCCTTATGAATTTTGTCATTTTCTTTGCTACCAGATGGATAGAGCATCTATATTGGGGGATGCGATTCGATACATAAAGGAGCTGCAGGAGACAACTGAAAAATATCAAGATGAACTTGGAGAAATGGCAGAGGACTGCAACAGAAACAATGCTAAAACTGAGTCTCGAAGCTCAATCAAGGAGCTTGCTGACAAGGAATATTTACTGGCTGCAGACATTGACAAAGGTTATAGCATTGCAAGTGAAAAGAAACAAGCACAGGTAAGGAGAATGTTTCTCATTTTTCAGCATCCAAGTTTGCAAAATCTCCACTTATTTTTATGTTGATTAACTTTCTAAGGTTGAGGTCGAAGTAAGCCAAATTGGCGCTAAAGTATTCTTGCTGCGATGTATATGCGTGAAAAAACGAGGTGGCTTTGTGAGGTTGATGGAGGCTATGGATTCTTTAGGACTAAAAGTGATGGACGCCAATGTTACTACGTTAAATGGCTCAGTCTTGAACGTTTTCACAGTGGAGGTATACTAACTGATTTCATTATTGATTTGTCTTTTTAACATATGCTGACATGAATATTTCTGTGAAGGCAAATAGAAGGGAGATCGAGCCGAAGAGCTTGAAGCAATATTTGATCCACCTGGTAAATAATTAGACAACTGATGGGGCAGTAGATAATCAAGAAGAGTGAAATCCCAAAATTTAGAAATTTAGAGATTTTCCAGGACTTAAATGCTCTCAGTTTGCCTCCATTATTATATAATGGAGGCATCATCGACTTTGAATTTGTATTAAGTAGAAAAATAATCGTATGAATACAATGATGTTACAAAATACATGCTTTTGTTCAGTATTCACTGTCGCGTTCAGCATTTTTGTCAAGTTTTAACAGCTTTTAAATGAGATGGCTCAAAGCAATAAACGAACAAGCTAGAAAATTTCGATATCAAGTCTCGCCACAACTTATTTGGAAAAATTTTGCCCTTTAGATATATATTTGGTGCCTTTCTTAGACTTGGCGTCTGCCCTTCTAAGCTCCTGTCTAGCCCCATTTTCAAAAATTTATTTTCAACCACAGACCTACAACTTTTATCAAAATCTACTAAAAATCTGAATTTTAGCAAAATCGGACTAAGTTTACAATCAAAATACACCAGCCAAAATTGTAATAATTAGGCTGTACACCTTTTCTTTTAAAAAACTAATAAGACCTCATTTTTTAAATTTTTGAATTTTTACCTACATTTAATTAACATTTTTGGAAAATTACCCATCTTCCAACATTTAAATACAAGGAAATTCGTTGTTCTAGTTAATTCGAGCATATTAAAATTCATAATACATGGAAATTCTTTGTTCGATGATCATCGATAAATCCCGGATTTTTCTTAATGTTCTTATTGTCACATTGTCTCCGTCTTTCCCTCCTCATAGCTCCTATGCACTCATCATCGACTTCCACAATTATGTCCCTCTTTGGAGATAACCTGATCGTGTTAAATTCTTCGGCCCTCCAGCCAGCGTGTGTAGAATTCCAATGCCTCACGCGGTTTGTACTCTGGTACCGCGTGTCCAGCTCCCTGTATCATTAAGATTTGAAATTCAATAATTGACCACTTGAAACAGTGATTATGATTATCTTTTCAAGTTCTTATCAAGATTATTTGAGCAACTCCAAAATTAATAATGAGCCCTGCTATATGGCCAGGGCCCATGGGAACAGGCCCCCCACCAATAGGGGGGCGCCTGGAAGCCCTGGCCATTTGGCCTTTTCCATTAATAATAAAAGCACAAAGTTCTGGATGCACAGACCTTAATGGTGAGGAAGATGAGATTGTTATCATAACCCTGTATGTACCTGTATACAATAAAATGGCAGTTAATCGGTTGGTTTGGCTAATTTTTGCCTTCAGATCTGAAAAAGAAGCCGTATATATTTGTTTATACAAGCAAAAGAAAAGTTCTAATCAGCCTCAGATGGATCGGATGTTTCAGTAGAGACCAAAAACTAAGCTACAAATGAACACAAATTAGAGAGATACCCAGCTACTTGGTCTTTTACGTGCCAAGGCCTCCATTCATCTACAGTCTTGTATCCAACCGACTTTGTCCAAGCTTCACTTCCAGTAAATGGGACGCACATATCATGATCTCCACTGCCAGAAACATAATAAAAGCACGACACTCATGATAATCACAAACATGTTTCTATTAAATCACAATACATTTCAATTTCATCCATAAGACGCAACAATTTTTGCAAGGGACAATCTTAACGTGTATGTACTGCTGGACAGCCCCCCCTCTCTCTCTGCCTGAAAGTGCACGTGTATGGGTGGAGTTCCCTGATAAAGTTCAATAACACATTAAATAGAACTGAACCAATTTATTTTTATTTTTTTTAAATTGCTCGGCGAGAGGATGAAGAAACTTAAAAAAATCTTGTGCTTAAATTTTCTGTCATCCAGGAACTGATTCCACGAATGGGAAAGTAAGATGAATGACAGGGAATAAAATCTAACCATCTCTTTACTTGCTGTAAATCTTGCAAATGGAATAACTTAATCACACATCCTCTTAGTCTTGGTAACCCGGGAATTTATTGACAAACGAATTAAGACCTCTGTATTTGCAGATTTAGAATTGCATTGATGAGGTCGGATACTGAATTAGATTATAGGGTTTAGTGATTTTCTATACCTGTATATGAGCGCTCGATATCCTCGAGATGTGAGGTTCTTGTGATATTTGATCATGCTTCCAGCATCATGATAAAATATTATTTTTTCTGTACACAGCTCCCAGTTTCCTATTACATTTCCCTGATATACAACTAGACATAAATCACTTTGTTCAAAAGCTGGTGCAATTTGAGATGAGAAAACTTACATTTTCAGCGTGAATTGCTTTCCTAACTGCTTCATTGTTCAGCCATGAAGTTGCAACTTCATCATCCTGCATAGTTTGTCCAAATAATAAGACTACCAGAAGCAAATACCAATAAGGTGTTCCGAAAATAAAGCTCAAGAACTAAACCAACTTGGCCACTACGTACACAATAAGAAGTTCAAGAAGTCAGATGGAGCAAACAAACACACATATAAAAAGGAACATACCTTCGTTGATACTCCAAACGTCTAAAAGATAACGCCTTGTAATAATATTTTACATTCTTGCATTTAAGAAGCACAAATGTCTCTCTCAATGGATGGTTTGACAAATCATAGGGACATATATAGAAGTTCCTGATGAATTTCCTAAAAATTATAGATTAAAGATATGCCCTATAATGACCATAACATTATGACTTATCTCAGATAAATGATTCGAGTTGCAATTGGATAGTATATCTCTTCTTTAATATCAGGACACAACAAGATTAAGATGTCTAGCCTTCATGCTTATCATTAGTAGAAGATTATTGGATTATGCTTGTTAGCCTGAACAAAAATTTAAGGGAGTAGAGAAAAGTCGGAGTAACTTACTGTGCACATGACGCTTTCACTATTGAGAAGCTGTGGCCAAGTGGGGACAAGTCCTTCTCTTACAGGTGCTCTTAGTGGCCAGGCACGCCCAAACATTCTTTTTCTCACATGTAGTGGCCTCTCAGTCTCACCTAATTTCCTGAAGCTCAGTGGCAACTTCTCGTTACCGAGTGTGATTTTACTTTTTGGGTCATGATAGCATGGTTCAAGAATGTCATATATGTTTAAGTCCTCAATTTCCTGAAATTATTCAGAAATTAAAACCAAACAGAACAAAGTAGTAAGCATTAACTGTAGATCCCTTGGCAACATCTTACTTTATCAACTTTGAGAAGCTTGTTTTCACAGTTAAAACTCGTTGGATTATAATAGTTCCCTTGGCAATCAGCATTAATTTCCTGCCACGTGAAGCAAAAAGTATCAGAAAATTTTTGCTTAGAAACAAGCAAGTTCGACAATGATTTATCTTTGTTTCATTTTGAAATATCCAAAACACAAAAGTAAAACCCTATGCTTCTCTAATATTTTGAATTTCATTCAGGTAATGGACACTTAAAGTCTGGAACATGTTCTGCCGTTCAAATTTTTGGTAGTCAGTATCCAGGCCAGCTGATCCCACTACAACCCCATTGAATTATGTTGCAGAAGTATCAAGCTTATTGCTCAGTCTGGTGATTCATTTTCTTGGTAAAGAACATGAACCATTGCTTGACCCTTGGAAGCTCTAGCAAATTTGTGTTACCAGATGTTATTGGATTTTAAATTAGCTTCAACGATACCATATCCAGGGAAGTGCTCAACTTTGTTCTGGTTAAAGTTAACGCAAATCTCCAACAAGATTTTTAATGAACTTGTGTTACCAGATGTTATTAGATTTTACATGAGCTTCAACGATACCATATCCAGGGAAGTGCTCATCGTTGTTCTGGTTAAAGTCAGAGGTAACGCAAATCTCCAACAAGATTTTTCATGATTAGTCGCATTTGCAGTTCAACAGAATAAGCAATATGCACAGAAGAAAATGTGGCTAGCTAGAAAATAAGGTATAATCGTCTGCTCATAAAATTAAAACGATTTTTCGGTCTTTCCTACTACTATAGACCACTAAGATTCAAATTTCCAATGATTCAACAAAATCCATCATATAGAATTCAGTATTCCATGTATAAAAGGAGAGAAAAAAAAATTCACGAAAAGAGTAGGTAGACAACCAAAATGTAGGTAATCCTTTTGTGCCTGTAATGCAGGTAATACTTGCATGACCTTAAGATAGCAATAACATGGTTGAGAGACTTTCCAGAATAATGAAAGTAGAACTTGTGCAATTAATAAGAAATAACAGAGCCACAGATACCTCAAAAAGTTCATTTGAGATGAGACCCATCCCGTGTACAAATGGTATAAGAGCATTGCCGTCAATCACGTCATCTGTAACTCCATTTCCCACCATGTACCCCTGTAATTGATGGATTTACTTCGATGCAAATTCTATACCTAACAGGAGAAATGTTTAATATGTATACCTTTAGTTTGAGAACAGGCTTTGTACCGGCATCAATTCCTACAGAAATTCCAGGAAAGTGTCAGTTTGTTCGTAAGTGGATTGAATACATTTATGGTTACTAATCTTTTAGCAGATTTTCGTCACTGTACTACATTTGTTTCGAGTTGGTCACTGAAGTTAAACTTCGTTACTATTTGGTCACTCCATCAATGTCAATTAGTTAGACTAAAAAAAACGTGATGTGGCATATTGGCAGTTTACAGCCTAGTTATTCGCCAACTAGGCTGTAAACTAGATTGATATGTCATCTTTTTCGTCGGTCAAACTAACAGACATGGACGAAATAACAAAATTGTGACAACCTTTAAGTTCAGCGACCAACTTAAAACAAGGTTTAAATACAGTGACCAACTTGAAACAAAACAAAATTTAGTGACCAATATGAAATCAGTAACCACTGGTGTTTAACCCATTTCTAAGTAAATATGAAGTGATTGATTGGCTAAGCTTTTAAGTTAATATAAGTAGTGGGTCCCAAAGAATGTGTAGTTAAAAAGTAGATAAAAGTTGTGGGTCCTAAGAAATGTGTGGTTAAAATGACGTTTATCCTACTTATAAGCGCTTAAAAGCTTTGTCAAACATACATGAATGATGAAACTGAAATATCAAAAGAATCACCTTTAGCTACTTCGTAGGCCAGGGTTGGCACATACACTCCAGCATATGATTCTCCAGCTATATAAAACGGGTTGGATAGGAATTCTGGGTAGAGCTCAAACCACTGGCCACATGATAACAAGTTGTTGAACATTAAACACCAGAAGGATAAGAAAATAAAGATATACAGTTATGTAAGATAAAAATCATCAAACTTCAAACAACTTGGATTTTAACCTTCTAAGTCCAGGTTTGGTAAAGCTTTTATTTGGTTATAAGATGTGGGTCCTACAAATTGTGTGGATAATAAGTAGGTAAAATTTGTGGATCCTACGGCATGTGTGGATAGAAATAGAGTTTGACTAGCTTATAAGAAATTATAAGCTTTGCAAGCATGCACTTTAGAAATTGTTCACCTTGAGGAGAAATGTATGGGAGTCCAAGGCAGTCTTCAAATCTCCCGTAACATAATCAGATTTATTTCCCGAGTAAGACAATCCAACACCAGCAGGAGAATCTAAATATAAAATGTTGGATACCTGAGAAATCAAAACAAGATAAACCATGTGATCTGGTACGTACTTAGAAAAACCATTTTATCAAGCAAATTGATGCGAACTCGTAGCTACTTAGATGGGAATGAAAGGGTTTATCAAGAACATTGAAAATAATAACCTTGGACCAGCTGTATGGATTGAGATGCAGGGTGGGAAGGCTACCAAGCGGTTTTCCTGCCTCAAAATTGAAGGGACCTGAAATTATAAATGGAAAAAAGAATTTTTTTAATAACAAAAAGAGCTGCAAAAAAAAAAAAAAATAGTGATCCTTTATACTTTTCTTTATCAGCAAGAACACCAAAATGATATTCATTATTTATTTTGATAAATAAAATAATTTTCATTCCGGTGCATCAATAAACGAAAAGATTGAATTATATCTACAATTAATGCTCAATAACATCATATTTTCAAAATGAACTCTTTATTATCGCTGAACTCATAAATATTGATGTCTTGTATTCTTGAATCCATTGCAGTAGATAAAGAACACAACCCATCTCACTAGATGAAAATATGCAGAGAAAGCTGGGAAGTCCGAACTAACAAATTCTGAATATCATTAAATCGAACAAGAACAACAGAATTTTATAATTCAGTTAAAAATCCATAAATTGATTCTAGTTAAATTAAATATTATCCAAGATATCCAATTAATTCACGAGTATAATCCCGAAAATCCCAATTCAAGATATGGAAACCAGCATTTGATAAAACTGCCCTCTGATTCAGAACCCATTATGCATCCAACATAGGATGCAAAAGATTAATATCTTAATATCTTTACAGCATCATCTTCAATAACAAATTAAGATTCAGTAATTTTTTTAGTACAAATCATTTGAGAAATTCAAACTCAAATTCTTGTATAAAAAACATTAACATTTCCATTACCATGCTCATAAACAAACCCATCAAAGCTCGAGCAGCCAGGACCACCATTTAGCCAAAGAACAACAGGATCCTTGGATGGATTTCTTTCAGACTCAACAAAATAGTAGTACAATTTCTTCCCATGAACTTCATCGATCGTCACATATCTACAAAACCCAGATGAAGACGACAATAATTCCAAAGACCCATTAACAAAAGCATCAAAATAAGCACAAAAAACAAGAAATTCATAACATTCTTACCCAGAATAATGTTTGGAAGGGAAAGTACCGCTGAAACCTGGAATCTGAGTAATCAGTGCACCTTCAGGCACTGATTGTGTTGGGACAAGAATATGGACTAAAATTAACAGTAAGGTAAAGTACAAGTGAATATTCTTGAACATGGTTAGAGATAAAAAAGTTGAGTTGGGGAAAGAGGAAATTTTCTTATGTAATCTGTTTCTATAATGAGACTAATAAATGGATGGGCTTTGATCAAGTTGAACTATACTTTGCTTACGATGCAATCGAAATAGAAAGAGGAAACGGGGGTGTGGAGAGTGCTTCAACAAAAAGCCATTGCCGTGCCTTATTTTCACTGTTCACTGCCCATATCTTTTTGACACNGGGTGTGGAGAGTGCTTCAACAAAAAGCCATTGCCGTGCCTTATTTTCACTGTTCACTGCCCATATCTTTTTGACACGATTTAGGTAAAAACAAAGATGGGATGCAATTACTAGCTGAACATGAAGTGACAAGTAATCGACAGTATTAAAGGGCAAAAAACATTGAAACCTTATCCATTTGTCTATACTAAGAGTTTGTTTGTCTCTCATTATTTGGAGAAAATTAGTGTAATGAATAGTATTTTTTGAAGAATGTGTGGTTGAAAATTAAAGTAACTTTATTGATTTGTATGTAGAATATTTTATTGGGTGAATGTGTGGTGGAGAATCTTACTGTAGCAAACAATTTTTTGGAATAACGACAGACAAACAAGGGCTAAATGGACAGTATTTAAGGTAAAAACATTGAAATCTTTTTCACTGCCCATATCTTTTTGACACAATTTAGGTAAAAACAAAGATGGGATGCAATCGACAGTATTAAAGGGCAAAAAAACATTGAAACCTTATCCATTTGTCTATACTAAGAGTTTGTTTGTCTCTCATTATTGGGAGAAAATTAGTGTAATGAATAGTATTTTTTGGAGAATGTGTGGTTGAAAATTAAAGTAACTTTATTGATTTGTATGTAGAATATTTTATTGGGTGAATGTGTGGTGGAGAATCTTACTGTAGCAAACAATTTTTTGGAATAACGACAGACAAACAAGGGCTAAATGGACAGTATTTAAGGTAAAAACATTGAAATCTTNCATTGAAACCTTATCCATTTGTCTATACTAAGAGTTTGTTTGTCTCTCATTATTGGGAGAAAATTAGTGTAATGAATAGTATTTTTTGAAGAATGTGTGGTTGAAAATTAAAGTAACTTTATTGATTTGTATG
The DNA here is from genome assembly GCA_903798405.1 of Fraxinus platypoda. NCBI lineage: Eukaryota > Viridiplantae > Streptophyta > Magnoliopsida > Lamiales > Oleaceae > Fraxinus > Fraxinus platypoda. The sequence goes on along the minus strand of CAIGRT010189359.1, from coordinate 13,808 downwards.
TAGAATATTTTATTGGGTGAATGTGTGGTGGAGAATCTTACTGTAGCAAACAATTTTTTGGAATAACGATAGACAAACAAGGGCTAAATGGACAGTATTAAAGGTAAAAACATTGAAATCTTATCTATTCATCTATACTAAAAATAACATAATTCAATGCTACTTTAAAAAATAATTGTATTATATTACATTAATAATATAACTTTTTAACTTTCACCAATAGTACCATGATTCAATGCTACTTTAAAAAATGAAGACGCGAACTATCTTCACCAAGAATATAGAAAAATAATTTGAAGCTTCACTATATTTTATAAGTGGAAGGGGGAGAAAGTCTCCCTTCAAGGACTTGAGCCATCGGGAATACAATCTAGTAAATAGACAACCACGAGTAATTATTCCCTTGGCGGTAAAACGGTTGAAAATTTCAACAAATGAAAAGCATGAATTTTCATTAAAAATAATGATAACGCGACTAGTGTGTTAGCGCCATCCATCCGTATGAAAGTATATATGACAATAAATGATAAATTCAATCCTGGAATATGGAACCCATTTAGTTGGATCTATCATTTAGCCCCCGTTTAGTGCACATTTTGAAAGTAAGAATGCATTTTTATATTTTTACTGTTGATGTGATAGGGATATATGGTTGAAAAAGAAGGAAAGATTATTGATGTGGTAGAAAATATTATTTTATTGAAGAATGTATGGTTGAAAATGAATAGAAGAATGAGAATGAAAAAAATAATGTGGATCAAACAGGGCCTTAGCCGCCGTTTCATTTTCTAACTCATCTTTCCTTAAATTCATTTTTTCAATCACACATTTCATGGGACCAACAGTTTTAGAGCCTGTTTGGGAATGATTAAAATCCAATTAAAATTGAATATATAGTCGTTATTGGGTCCCACTCATCTAATAAAAGTCAACTCCAACGGCTATATTTTCAATTTTAATCTGATTTTAATCTCTCCCAAACAAGCCCTTAATAAAGTTTAATCTTTATCTAAACCAAACAAGAGCTTAATGTCCTGTAGATATGTGATAAAACAAAGAAATAAAATCACTATCTTCGAATAATGCCATCTAGCATCAGTATGCTTAACACTTACCGTCACTTTGTTCCGTGAATGAAAATACATTTCAACTATATTGAATAATGTAACAGTAACTTCACTATCAATTAAATTAGTGTTAACTAATAGACTATCTTGTGGAAGTGGCTGAATTCTCCCTCCACAATGTACCTTTAACTTGAAGTTTATTAATAATAGAATTAAATATTGTTACTTAGAAATGGTGAAGAAACATAAAATTAGCCTACTTTCTGGCTACTTACATTCAAAACAAGAAAAGAAGAGTAAATGGTGGATTGGAGTCAAGATTTTACACATTTCAAAGTGTTCTTAATTGATGTTGGACTTCATTAATGGGTTAAGCACAAAATTAGGTTACTTCGTTGTATAATTATAAATATTGTAATAAAAACTATTAAGAATTTTTGCAAAACATCCAAGGTAGTCGACCGCAGCACATTAACCTTGTGGTCGATCGAGGTGTATTCAACGACTCGACGACCATGCCTAGCCCAATGAGCTAGCATCTTGCCACGTCACTATGCGCGCCACTTGGAGTCTATAAATAAACCTCCAATTCCCACTAAATGATTCGTTCACAACCTAATTCAAACACCACCATCCTAAAAAATATCTCTACAGGAAGAGTACAAATATTAGTCACTCGTCAGAAAACCTATCGCGATCGTGCACCATCACCTAAAATAAACTGATAATTCACATTTGTGTCCGTCGAATGTATACACAGTAGGAATACACGAATATATATGTGTGACAAAACTAAGCAAGAAAAAGAAGCTAGAGCATCTAAGCCCGTTCAGTCATTTCAAGTACTCCATACCAACATACATATCCTAAGACTTCAATGGATGCGTAGTTCGAAGAGAATAAATTTTTAAAAAATGCAAATTTCGATGCATTGCACTGCACAAGTTCTTGAAGTTCCTAAAAAATTGAGAATTCTAAATGTTGGCTTCCCCATCAGAACTGTTATAACAAGAATGGTAAAAAAATTTAATGCAAACAATGCATCAGACGTCAATGGTAAGAAGGAGACATGTCTTTGCTGTCTATTAAGCCATAAAGGACAACACCAATCCAGTTTTGTTACAACAGAAGAATCAAGAATCCCATAAGTTACCATTTCATATACAATTAACTAATAGCTTGTACAAAATACCAGCTCCGATCCTCACATTATCTCATATACACTGCACAGCAGTATGTTTACAGAGGCTGTTTTTACAATATCAATAAAACTTTAATCTCAGCTAAGCTCAAGAATGCGACAAAGCTTTTATACACTTCCTTTTTCTATTTATCTAAATCGAAGTCTCCAATTCAAAGCTTCAAGTTATGTATTACCTGATAAAAGATCCTAATAAGGCTATTAGAATTGCAATCAGAACAGATTTAACCATCTCAGCAGAAGGTGATGCACCAGAGAAGTTGACTCTTTGAGCCTGGTCCCTGCAGTATTCAAAAAGTAACAGAGTATAGAAAATCTTATTAACAGTTCCAAATTATTCAATAATTCGAAGAAATATGTTGATGAGATACTGATAAAGAGTCAAATAACAAGCGCAGGGAAACTTTAAACATTTCCAATCAAAAGATAGACCAAGAAAGCCGTATTGATGTCTTTAGTGAGTTGGTAAAAAAGAGCATATATTATTATATCTTACTTCTGCAAGGATGAGAGAGCACCACAATAGATTGTGTTATCGGGCAATTGAACTTCAGTTTTGTCAATTTCGGGATTCACTACACTGACATAAACTTCTTGGCCAAGAAACCATGAATCAAGGTTCTGTGCACGGAGGTTCCACAGTCCAGCATTATCCAGAGAAACTAAAATAGCAGTCCAAGCACCAGGAAACACCTGCAATCAGGTCAAACATACTATCAGTGCATAACTGCCATTTTAAAGCTAAAATATTGTCATGATATCCCCGATCTTGTTAAAGAAGTACCAGTGGATATTAATGAAGACAAAAAACAAAACCTTGATATACAAATTTTTGGAGCAAAGGAGTGCAGAGAACAGAAATACTAAATTAATATATCCCATACATAACAACAGGAAATGGTATCTGGAAACATGGGACAACCATGTGCTCGTGTGGATAAGAAGTTGAGCATTGTCAAGGAAAGCCATCAAATCACTGAGTACCAGTATAGACATTTGTATACTTTATTTATATCTCTGGCTTCTGTTTTGCGTCTTAAGGAAGCAGAAAACTTGTTTGTTCAACCACATGCATTCTTATTCTATATCGTAACAAAGCTTAGTCTAAACTCGTCTCTTTCTTTCGGCAAATCAAATTTAGACTAGTAGACAAATATAATGGTGAAGACTAGTCAAAGCTACTCTGTCTATTCAATTTCTGATAAACAAAGGAATTAAGGCACCTTTCAAGCAATTGCAACAATAATAAACTCTAGGAAACAAAATTTCAGGACTATGATAACCTGCGTAGTGCAGCGAGCTACACCATCCCATTTGTTGTAAATTCCTCTGCTGTTCTCTGTCCACACTCCGTAATCCATCCTGTCACCGCATAAAAAATATGAGACAAATGGACTCCCAATTTCCAATAACTAACATAAAAACGCTAGGGCAGAGAACTTATGCTAAAAGCTTGAGCTTACCCAACGACAAAAAAGGCATAGCCATCTAAATGGTAACTTTGAACAGTGGTATCATTGTTTTGGAATATAATTTCCATAAATCCTTTGAAAGTTCCATTGATTACAGAGGTATCAACTTTTGCAGGTCTATTCATCAGCCTGTTTGGAAAGTCAAGCTTGAAGACCCCTGGGATATTAAATTGCTGCGCAAGCTTAAGTGGTGTTGTAGGGGATAAGTATGAAATTCCATTAAGAGTAGTACGCCATTTCCCATCAATAAGCTCTGGAGGCCTATTGAGGATGAGATATACATCAGTCACAGTAATTTCGCCATATTTAAAAGATCCTTGTGGATTTGGGCGAGCAGCACCAGCAGAAACATTCATTCTGTATTACAACACGGTATATGAAGTCAGCTCAAGATTATAATATGGAAGGACCTAATATGTTGGCTAAGCTATTGAATGCAAAGAAACATGGTGCAAAATGATAAATAAGAAAGTCTCACAATGAAGCAATACTTTAGCATTATTTGCCTTGCTTCCTTGTATAATATCAAATTCCAATTGTTCCAAGGATCATATACCATATACCTTGTATTGATGAGCATTACAGGTAAAAAAGCCCGTCTCACTTATTCCAAACCACATATTATAGAGTGAAATGCGTGTCATTTATCGTAAAATTAAGGCTAAAATCTAGAGATATTTCTAATATGTTCATGTGCAACCTTATGGATCTTGCTTGATTCATTGAGAATGACGTCTCATATTCGTTAGGAGGGTCTGGAAGAGGACCTGAAGCAGGCCCCAGTGAATTTGAGTAGTGCAGTATAGCAACACCTGTAGCCTTGGACCAGGCTGAGGAATTGACAAACCGTGGACTGGCAACAATATAATAATCGCTACTAGCATTTTGATCCATTGTTACCAAGAATGAATATGACTGACCCACATGGATATCCATGTTTGAGTATTTCTGTTGTACGGTATAAGATCCTTCGGTCTCTACAAGAACCAAGTTATGATTCTGGATTCTGAAATTCAAGCTAGTCGAGATTCCAACATTGTGTACCCGTAGGCGATAGGTTTTGCCTGTTGCATGTATGACAAATTAAGTTAAATGTTTATAAATACACAGCTACAATTCACACAAACCGGAGATTAAGAGAAGTCAATTGATATACAATGAAGACACGTGCAAAAACAAGCACAGTGGTTTCCTATTTTGGGGTATTTGGTGTTGAAACTCAATTCATCTCAAGAAGCCTGATTCCAGTTTTATGGGTCAGCTACAGATAAAAAGAATAGTACATTCCTCCCAAAATGCATCTTCCAATAGACATTCACTGAAAAACCCTAGCAGAAAGGGACACATTGTCTGTAATTGTCTAGTCAAATTGAATTTTAAAAAGTACCTACAGGAGCCTGTGAAGTAGCAAAAATTATTTCACTGAAGGACCTCCAAGCCCACATTCGAAATGATTTGTTGAAAAAAATAAAAAATTCCTTCTCCAACATTGAGTATGATGTTTGAGAAGATACTCTTCCAGAATCTTTAACAGATATAAGGCTGAAAATCTTCCTATTCATCAAAATATCAGCCACGACAGGAGAGCTTTCCATCTTGATTATCATCCATATTGTGGACATGACTTGGTTCTTGTTCATTATGAAATGTGTATGTTACTGCTCCAAACTAATGAAGCATAGATCAGTAAAACCAATTAATTGTCCAGGGTCTTTTGCACGAATTTCAGCCAGTAAGATTTTCTTACATTTTCTTTTTCATTTTAGAAATCCCAAAATCAAGTTTAATATTAATGTTCATTCAAAAATAGCAACTGTAACATGTGAAAGCACATATATACCACATATCTAAGCACCACAAAATTCAGCATTTAGCAGAATGTAAAGCTACAAAGAGATACCTGGATCAACATTTATTATCTGATAAGTAATACCACCTGGCACAAGATTTTCATCAAATCTGTAAGGGCCTAATCCGTTAAACAGAACGCCATCAGGAGTTCCAAGGCTAGTCCCACTTTCAATATTTTTTCTAAGTTCCTATTACCCCATAAACAACGGTTACCAAGTCAGAGGCACAAAGACTACATTTTAAAGCAGGAATATAAGAATTGAGAAATACATCATCTCTAACAAGTTCCAACCTTATGACTCTTTATGTACCAGTCACTAATAAAGAGGGTAATATCTCCATCCGGCATTCCAAAAGGTACAGGAATGACATCTCTGTTGTTAACCATGATTCCTCCATATCCACCCGCAGCTCTCTGGAATCCAAGGGAAGGGAAGTAAAAGAAGCTGCCTATCTGATCTTTGACCTGAAACTGATATGTCCAATTCCAACCAGCAGGAATGGGACAATTTGTGCCTGTAACACCATCTTGCCACGAATTTTTTCTATGTTGAATGCCATTCCTGCACTTCACTAGCACAATTAAATCACAATCATCATATATCATATTTGGATCAAGATTCAGTGATATACCATGTGAGAAGAAATGGTTCATTGAGATTATTTTTGACATTGACAACGACATTCCAATTTGTGGTGACATTCAGAATGGGGCCGGGAAATAGTCCTTCTACACCAATCACCTGAAATATAATGTTTAGGTGTCAGCTGCAGGCATTTTGTTGGTGTTGTACAAAATTGAAGAGGAGATATAACAAATAAACATGTATCAAAAGTGAATTTTATTTTAAGAAAGACTAATGAGTGAAAAGAGAAGGGAAAAGATCATTCCAGTTATGCTCTATTAGACTGTTCCAATTCCTCTAGTTATGGAGTCCTATAAGGCGTGACAATAAAAGAAAGTAGTAAAAGGTAGAAAACACCACCAAAAATCACAATTATGGAGATATCAAAGAAAACTAATGACAACAAAAAAACCAAATTTTCCAACAAATGCTAGCCAAATCAAGGTATAAAGACCTAGCACTAAAAAAATACTTTCAGACAAAAGTGTACTGCATAGGTTAACATATCTTCTCTATAGAAATGTGCACTTATGCAGAAGACCTAATCGACCTGGTGAATGATGTAAATCTGTTGGCCAGGGTATGGCAAAAACTGCACTCGTGGTGGAGGCTCGGAGGGTGACAGATTCACAGTCAACATGTGGTCCTTGAAAGAAGATTAAAATAATTGAGAACCATCAATGCCATTGATTGTAGCTTTCGTAAAATGCTAGGTTCTAAAATTAGTAGTAGATTCAACTTGTGAGTACAATTAGTAGTAGAGACAATTCTTGCTGAGGGGATTGTTTGACTGGTCATGGCAACAAATGCTGCCAAGACCAGGATGTGGACCAACTTCAAGCTTGGGTTATTGAGAAAATTAAAAGATTTGAGCAGTATCCGGTATAGCTTGCCCTCGGTCCTACACAACCACTATGAAACTCTTCATTTTTTCCCCTTATATGTGTATGAGTCCAATACAAAACTGAACAACTAGTCCACGGTTCTGTGGCGAGAGTTGAACCCATTCTCTTTTTACCACTGGACTAAGGCCTAGCTCACAAGTTCACATTTTCATCATGATAAGTCATGTTAAAGCATTAATATTAATGATGAATCACCAAATCATCGAAAATTCTAAGAAGTTAGCCAGAATTGTTTTTGAATTATTTATGTTCAAGATGCTCTCTAATGTTTGGATTGCGTTCCTTTCATTTGAGCCAGAAATGTGTTCATATTCCAATTACAAAGTTACAAAACATCAAACTGAAAACCTTGTCATAGTCTCGTTCAATATGCTAAAATCATAATATTTTTAAAGCTTAAAGCTCTTGATATTGCAAGATTTAGTTACGAAGTTCAATACCTTAAAGAATAAAACCTGTTCTCGTGCTGGATTACAGCAAATAATCTCACGAGAGAAATATTTGGATAGCCATTTATTTCTTAAATGGAAAATTGTAAGTCAGTGAGGTTTAACAAACTGTCCTACGTATTTACCATACTACAGTGGAACCTCCATCCCCTAATTTGACTCTCTGTGCAATCGCCTAAATGCACAAAGTAAACTTTCATACAAACAGAATTCACAGTCTAATATTAAACATAACAATTAAAGTTAAAAACTTAAAGGGTCTAGAACCAAAAAGCAGAAATAAAATTAAAATGAAATTGAGGACCTGTTGTTTAACCCCAAGAGGGGACGCAGTGATGTAAGAGACTGTCCAGTCATAGAACACATATGGGTCTCCTGCTAAACCAACTGCTACCAAGTATAGGACCAAAATGAAGCAGAGAAAACAGCAATTATGCGGTGATCTTAAAAGCATTGATCAGAAATTATGACGGTGCCCGAAATAGTAGCAGTGCCTTTTCTCTGAGAGAGAGAGAGGGGTGGTGGTTATGGAATTGTGGGATCTTCGATTCTGTGCGACAGCGTGTGAATGAGCTGTGAAAAAAGGCAGATTAAATGGTGGCGGACACTCGATACTCATTTTCGGCAGTTCTTGAGAATCGAGCCGTTGTGCTCTGTCTCACTTTATTTACAACTTTTGATGGTATTTCATTTTGCCCCCTATTAATTAATAAAATGTCATTTTGCCCCCTTTATATCATTTTGCAATTTGCGAGGCTGCCACCAATCTTTGAACATTTATTTACTCTAAACAAGTTTAAGGAATATGCGACGATTTCTTTTCAAGAAATCATGTACCACCAATAGGAACTAATAAGAGACCACATATCTCACATAAAGACATTACGATCCCTCGTGGAAAAAAATAATTTGATAAAGGACCTTAGCTCCTGTTTGAGTTATATTAAAATTTCATTTTCATTATTCTACTCATTTTCAACCACATATTCTTTAATAAAATAATATTTTTCATCACATCAATAACTTTTCCTTCTTTTTCAACCACACATTCTCCATCAATCTACTATTCCAAAATATATTCTTCCAAAATAATGTGGCTCAAACACACTNACCACATATTCTTTAATAAAATAATATTTTCCATCACAGCAATAACTTTTCATTCTTTTTCAACCACACATTCTCCATCAATCTACTATTCCAAAATACATTCTTCCAAAATAATGTGGCTCAAACACACCCTTAAACCACTTCAACTTTACATTCATATATTGTGCAATAAGAATGCACTTAATGCGTACCTTCAAAGTTCATAAAAACTCATTACATTTAAAATTTCATCATTACAACCACATTTTTTTGTCGAGTCCACTGTTGGGGAGGATTTTCTAGAGGGGATCCTTGTCTCATTATCTCATTCTATATGAGACCAACAAGTCCTCTTCTTAATTCTATTGTCTCTTGAATGGGAAACATGGATAATTAAAACGTTGTGGATAAAAATTCTCATCATAAAATATCACAATAGATAATATAAGACCAATTATATATTTGTGAGAATATGAAATTGTATATATCGTTATATAGCTGCGTTGAGACTTAAGAATTAAGTTCAGACGAAATGAAATTCTGTAAATACATTACTCCATTGGTAGAACATCTTACGAGTCTTTTATGTATATGCCCAAACTACACACTTTGCAAAATATAGGCTCCTATACTTCTTCTTTAAATTATTTCTAATTTTTTTTTTTTTTTTGAAAGTGTTCTTCAAAGAATATTTTAGATGACTTTTGGACTTTCTTCAAATTTATTTTCAATATATTTGGCATCATATAAATTTCAATTTATGTCACTTTTGCCCCCTTTAAGTTCAACTTCGTTAATTGTGTTTTTGGAGAAAGATAAATATGTCTTTTGTGCCTCTTAAATAGGCTATTCGAGTGGTACTTTTCATAAGTTTCTAATAAACGTTGTGTAGAGAGAAATATTTTATTTTATAAATTAAAAGGACGTACCCAATCTTTAAGAAATTGCTCGTATATTTTATGCCTTTAATTCTATGAGTGGCCCCCAATCTTTCAACCTTTATTACTCTCAAGTCAATTAATTGGACATTAGATCACTTTATGTTCATAAATTGTGCATTAAAGTCGTAACGCGTACCATTTAGTGTAGGGACACAAGAAGTCGCATATATGGGTTATTAATGAAGGTTCCCATCTATGAACTAAGCATTACTAAATGAATTATACTACTTTGTCCGATGATTTCTACCCTCCTCCTTGACAGATACGCAGGTGAATGGAAATGATTGGATGAAAATGATGACAACGATTAAAACAGTCCAATAATAAAATATTATATGACATTATGTCAATCTATTTGTCAAGGAAGATGACAATGTAGCACGACTGTTCCTAAATTGTTAAAATTTATACGTTACAAAACAACATAAGTAATTAAAATATGTGGATAAAAATTCGAGTCGCATAGTACCATTCTAACTAAAATAAGATTAAGCCCCTGTTTGGACTACATTAAAATTTTCGTTCTCATTCTTCTACTCATTTTCGACTACACATTATTCAATAAAATAATATTTTTCACCACATCAATAACTTTTCCTTCTTTTTCAACCACATATTTTTCATCAATCTACTATTCCAAAATACATTCTTTCAAAATAATGTGGCTCAAACACGTAAAAATAAGAAATAATATCTAATTGTTTTGGGCAATAATGATTTTATGCCAAGGCAAAATCATAATCATCATTATTCCTGCCCTACGTTCACATGCCCTTTTTCATGTGCATACATGACAGATACAGCTAGACGTTTGAATTAATTTCCTAGACTACCCCACCTTACTTTCCAATTGTCTTAACGTCAATTTAGCAGGACATTTGAAAAGTTAAAAATCACTTTTAAAATTAAGAAATTATTTTGAGCATCTTAAAATAATTTTTTGAAATTCAATTGGAAGTGATTTAGCCATTGTTTGGTGTACATTTTTGAGTTCAAGAAAGTATTTTTTTTATTTGACGTGATGAGAAATATGTGGCTGAAAAAGATAGAAAAATTATTGATGTGATGGAAAATATTATTTTATTAAAGAATGTATAGTTGAAAATTAGTAGAAGAATTAAAATGAAAAAAATAATGTGGCTCAAATAGGGGCTTAAGGTGAAGTGGATCTAATAGCTTTTGTAGAAAGTACTTATACTAGAAGTAGAGGCATATAGGATAGACTCAATCATATGCACGAATTCAATTCGTGTCCATAGACAAGGTTCGATTTAGTCATTTAGCTCGTGTGGATATGAGATGTCCATGAGCTTACGAACCGACACATTTTTCAAAAAATAATATAAAAACCCAAAAACGAACCAAAAAATGAGCCATCCGTGAGCTCAAGTCTCCAGATAAATCGACTTGTGGGCCCTAACGCATAAGCCAACTCGTGAAAAAAATAATTAAGCTCAAGTCATCACAATACAAGTCCAAGCGAATCATAAATCGAGTCGAGATGAAATAAGTCAAGTTCACAAATCGAATGAACTATTTGACCCATTTATCAAGTAGAAATCCTGTCAAATAGATAATTACCCTTGTTTGACACTCATTTTGGAGAATAATTTGATTTAGAATAGTGATTGATGGAAGAATGTATGATTAAAAAGTAAGGACAATTTTTGAATTTATGTGTAATATTATTTTATTGATAAAATGTGTGGTTGAAATGAAAAAAGAGAAAAAAAAAATGAGAAAGAGAATGGAAAAAAAAATGGATGTCAAATTGAAAATTTACGTAAAATATTATTTTAAACAAACGTCAAGAATAGCAAATCCATGAAATGCAATTAGAATGTGTAGTTGAAATGAACAAAAAGAAAAAAAAAAAAAAAGAGAATGAGAAAAAAAATAAATGTCAAACAATGGCTAAAACTCGCACATCTCTTTCTCGGATTCTTCTGTCAAAACCAAAAACTCATTCAAAGGCACGCGCTGGAAGGTATATACCGTACTTAAATCCCACGGCCACTCGCCAATCATTTTTCTTCGTTATTTTTCATGCACATACGCTGCCAGTCTAATGACTCCCAATCCCACAATAAGAGCGTCATTTCACGCTCCATTTCGTCATCCCCCTCTTCCTCAGACAATCAGACAATCCGACATTTGTCTACGGATGTATGTCCTACAAGTGAAATTACTAATTTACCCCTATTGAGATAAATACGATTGACCAGTTTGTTCTCCTAAACCTCTCTGTATTCTTGCAGCCACCGTCTCTCTTAAACCTTAGGCGAATTCAATAATTCTTTTAGCCAGAATTTTTTTTTATGTTATAACTTGTAACATAAAGAAAACACACAATTCTTCCCAAAAAAATGATTAATTTCCGCCATTTTTCCAGCCTAATATCCACTCTCTTCATCTGTTCATTGTTATCAGTAGTTAAATCCAATGAATCCTCCATTTACGAAGTGCTTAAGCTTCACGGGCTGCCCATCGGCTTGCTTCCGAAAGGAGTAAAAGACTTCACCTTGGACAGTTCAGGGAATTTCGAAGTTCATTTAGATCAAGCCTGCACTGCCAAGTTTGAAAATGAACTTCACTACCATAGGAATGTTTCGGGCACCTTAAGTTACGGGCAGATCGACGGGCTTTCTGGGATCTCTGCTCAGGATTTGTTCTTGTGGTTTCCGGTTAAAGAAATCAGAGTCGATATTCCAAGCTCCGGTTTGATTTACTTTGATGTAGGTGTGGTTTCTAAGCAGTTTTCTTTGTCTTCCTTTGAGACTCCAAGGGATTGTTTGGCTGTTCAGTTACCGGATCTTGAAGATGGAAGACATATAGTGGAGACAGTTTCTAAGGTCGACTTTCATTTGTAAAAAAAATTGTTAATCGAATTCTTAATTTTCTTGAATTTTTTTCTTTTTTGTTTTTTTATTTTACTTGTTTGGATTGATGATTTAGAGTATGTTTGGTTCAGCTTCAACTTATTTTGCTAAACATGATTTTGGAAAGCAACATTTTCCACTAACAAATCTTACTTTCATAAAAAGTAACTTTTAAGCATATATGTCTGTCTGTATGTATTGCTAGTTACTTGAAGTTTTGAGTTTACATTCTGACTTTGGATAGTAAACTATAACTCGAGCTGATCGAATTGTCTTCATAAACAGTTTACATCAGAGAAGCTCCGGTATCAGCCTAATCAAGACGATATTGCAAGGACAGCGTTGTAGATTTCGCGACATGTTATGGATTTTCCTTGTATGTACATATTATCTCATGATTTAGCATGCACCTTTTTTATTCCTAGTTCGTTAGCTCGTTGTTTGCCGTGTAGTACAGAGTCTGCATTGTTCTTGTTCGACTGTGATCTACGTGAGGAAGATCGGAGCATGAGGTTCCGGGACGAGGAGATAGATTTGCTAAAGTTTTTTTTTATTTAGTTTGAATTCATTGTGAATGTGGGACATAAACATGAGAGTTCATTGATTCTGTTTATAAATGCCAGATTATGATTTATACACACTAATGTGCAGTGTTAAGTTTCACATTCGCTGTTTTATCTGTCTATGAAGAACAAGGATTAGCATTCGAGTGGCAGCCAGCAATCCGAACAGGGACAGACTCGCAGGATTTTCAAATGACCTGAAACAAAGGCACGATAACTCCGACTCTATCTGATTAGAATAGAGACAAAACTCGAGTTTTCTTCAAATAGGGGAAAATAAAACTAGTTTGCTTAGAACACGATTAAATCATTACCCAAAATAGTTGTTTCCATGTAATGAGACATTGCTTGATTAGGATAGTAGAACTAAGTAATTAGGAATAGTATGAACTTGAGTTTGTGGTCTGTGTTGTGATAATGTTGTGTATCATCAAATAGTGAATTTTAGGAGAATGTGTGGTTAGAAAGTATGAAAAAAAATTGGATTTACGTGTAGAATATTTTATTGTGTGAATTGAAAATGAATACGTAGAAAAAAAAAAGTTTGAAAATAATGGTTGTAAGACAGGGGCTAAGATGAGACTACTCTTGATCGGATAAAGAATAAAATTTTACACTCAAATGTCTCAAAATTTGGTAAATTTTTTATCAAAAGTTTTGTCAAACAATCACCTTGTAAATAATGTAAGGATTGCAAGATTTTTTTATTCCGTTTGGTAGGGCATTAAAATGAAAAAAAGGAGCCGTTGGGCTCATATTCCAACC
>CAIGRT010189310.1:0-10213 GCA_903798405.1 Fraxinus platypoda | reverse complement strand
GAATACACCCTCTGAGTTATTAAATATAAATATATTAACAGTGAATAAGTGAATATTACAGATGAATTTTGGCAGGCTAAAGCATAAGAAAAGGCAGGAACATTTTGCTTAGATTATTAACCTTTTAACGTTGTTTGGGTTATAGATGGAGTTTTATTAATAAACTTTGCTACACTTACACACTTTATTACACACCTTGATATATAACCCTCTCACATGTGTGTGAATCCTACAATATGGACCCCACACACATGTGAGAGGGTTGTGTATCAAATATGTACCAGTATCATTTTTGTTTACTAATATATTGAGATAAATGTTGTAATGCACACGTGAATGGGTAATTGGGGCAGAGCGGTCATTTAGAGTTGGATAGCATTCAGAGACAGAGTTACAGACATGCAGCTTCCACGAGAAATACCAAGCACAGCAAAACCAACACGTTGCGCTTTCGTGTCCTACGTTTGAACAGTCGAAATTTTCTGACCGTCTAGTGGTTATAGTTTATTTTCAAAATATATTTTCTCTATTTATTTTTAATGAAATAATATTACGTAAATTTAAAAAATTTTCTTAGTATGTGTTTGATGGATATTATTGAGAAAATAATGTATTTTAAATAGTGATATGATGATAAATATGTGGTTAAAAAGTAAGAAAAAGTTATTAATGCGATGAAAAATATTATTTTATTGAAAAATGCGTGGTTGAAAATGAGTTTTAAAAAAAATATATTTTTTAAGAATGTGTGTCAGACATGACTTTAGTTTTAATTACACATCACCGATCAAAGTATTATTCCAAAATATGTTTTTATTAAAAAAAAAAAACCCTTGTTTGCAGATACTTACACACACGGGTTTTATGTATACAAGGGGATATTTAGCCCTGTTTGGTCCGGACTAAAATCAGATTTTAATTTAAGTCAAACAATCAATATTAATCAATTTTTCATGGGTCCCACAACTTTTGAATCACACGTTTCAAAAACTTCTATCATAATCTATTAAAAATCTAATTTTAATCCTCACCAAATACCCTCTTAAATGTTGTTTCAATAAGTAAAACGGAGACGTGTTTTGAGTAAACCAAAATGTTGAGCAGTGATGAAGATGATGATTCGCCTCAAAAATGCGGGGAGAGAAGGCGGAGGACGATTGAGAGGCGGCGATTGGCTGCGGCAGCGGCAGTCTCTAGTGGTGGTGGAGGATCCACGTCGTTTTCCTCTTCCGGTAGTTTGAATGTCATGCCAGAGAGCTCGCTACAGGGTGTTCGATCGACTGTGCAGAGGGCTGACCCTTCATCGGTGTCGGATTTTGCAGGGGATGAGGCGGTGGACAACAGTAATAACTCGGCACCGCTGGTTGGATCATTAGCGGTAGCCGGAAGGCAACGTGACATGGAAGATGCAATTACTGTTCGTACCAACCTTTGCTCCCCGGAGATTACTCGTCGACGACCGGTGCATTTCTTTGGTGTTTACGATGGACATGGTGGATCTCATGTAAAACTTCAACGCTAATTTGCTTTATAATCTTTTATTTTATCTAAAAACAATTCGAAAAAAGTAGAATCGGGAATTTGAGTTTCAATCACTGAAAATGACAACACATCTGGGTTTAAGTGAAAAGTTGATTTCAAACTATTCTCTAAACTTTTACTTGCTCAAATAATACACACGTGTTGCTTTCCTCCATGGTTGCTTGTAGGTTGCTTCAATGTGCAAGGACAAGATGCACGTGATATTAGAAGGAGAGCTAGGAAATCACGCAATACCCCATGCAAGTGCTGCTAGCAGCTCAAGAATGACGCGAGAAGAACAATCCATTGAGGAGAGTGGACTAAACGAGGAATGGGCAAGAGTGCTGAAATCGTGTTTCATGAGAATGGAGGAGGTGGTGCTGAACACCTGCAGCTGTGGAATTGCCGGATTCGGCTGCAGTTGCGACCGATATGAGATCAATTACGTGGGGTCTACGGCCGTGGTGGCTGTTTTAACGCCTGAGCACATTGTTGTTGCCAATTGTGGTGATTCACGCGCTGTCCTGTGCCGCGGCGGAAGAGTGGTCCCACTCTCGTTCGATCATAAGGTAACTGACACTAGTTTGCACGCACCAAATTGGTACTGGATGCATGATTGTTTCTCTCCTGATGATTTTGACACGTGTTGGGCTATAGTAATTTGGAGCTGATTGTGTGTGGGCGGGCTAGAGAAAAAAGGGGCAACGGTCGTTCAAAGTTTATTGCATAAACTAGAGTATAATGTATTATTTTATATGAAATTGATCTTCTGCAGTGGAAAGAATAAAAAATTTTCACTGTTGCGGGAAAAATCCCACTGGGAGCAAGGAAAATTTTTATCTTGTCACTGGAAGCAGAAGATCAAGTTATTAGGTTATAATTGACCATTAATTTTCGTCGGTGATGTTCTACCATTCCAACAATTGACTCGATTCAACTGGTTCTTAATTATTTGAAATGGAATAAAACTTAAATGCAGCCAGATAGAGAGGATGAACGTGGTAGGATAGAAGCATGTGGTGGACGGGTCATGTTTCTTAATGGAGCGCGAGTTGAAGGGATTCTTGCTATGTCTCGGGCTATAGGTAATTTTCTTTTGCTAGAACCGACAATTTTAATTCATTCCATTCTTTTTCATGCATGCCTTATTGTCACATGAAGGAGAAAGATCGCGTCAAATCATTTTCCAGGTCACGAATTTGTACAATTCAGTGTGGCATTTTTCCAAAGTTTCTATTCTTGTACGATGACTACTCCCTGATTTGATAATTTTGGCGTGCTCTTGAGAAATATTTAAATGTTTCTGCATGCATTAGTTTTTCAGTGTAAAATTGTAGGAATGTTTAAATGTGCATGTATTATTTTGAGTGAAGAAAGGGTGCTGTTCATCATTTTTGAGAAAATCTCCAATGCAAGACTCCTTCCAAGGAAACTTCCTAGCTGTCCGCACCCTACATCCTTTTACCGATCAATATCTAAGTGTACAACATTGGTTGACAACCATGTGTTGTCAAAATCCAAGTATATGATGTAGAAAACAGTTTTTTTTAAATGAATGGATATGATGATGTCAAATAGGATGTTTTAGGATGTTGTCAACCAATATTGTACATGTAGCATGATTCTCAGGTTAATATTTGAGATCTGGTGCAGTCAAATCCCTCTACTACATTTTTCTGTTTCATTTTTAATCACTGATATTAAAGCCAAATAGACTATTCTTAAAGTAATTAACAAGAAAAAAAAATAAAATTCTCTGGAGTAAGATAGGAAAGTCATAATGTTGCTCGTATAAGTTCTTACTTTCATTTTCAAGCAGGAGATAGGTATCTAAAGCCCTTTGTGATATCAGAGCCAGAAATTTCCTTCACAAAAAGGGAAGAAGAAGATGAGTTTCTGATTCTTGNGTTATAATGTTGCTCGTATAAGTTCTTACTTTCATTTTCAAGCAGGAGATAGGTATCTAAAGCCCTTTGTGACATCAGAGCCAGAAATTTCCTTCACAAAAAGGGATGAAGAAGATGAGTTTCTGATTCTTGCGAGTGACGGTTTGTGGGATGTTATGTCTAGTGAGATGACGTGTGAGGTTGCACGAGAGTGCCTTCGAGAAGAAAATCGGCATGCAGGTTCCGAGGATCCTAGTGCTCAGCTTTCGACAGCAAATGAAGGTGGTCCCGGAACATTATTCCCATCTCAAAGTGCATCTGCAGCAGCACTACTTATTCGCCTCGCCTTGGGACGGAAGAGTGCTGATAATATCTGTGTTATAGTTGTCGATTTGAAGAGAAATTTAAGTGCATAAGGTTCGGACTTGGTAACTTCTACATATCCTTTTTTGGCTTTCTTGTGCATTTAGCTCTAGGGATTCGGAAGAACTTAAAAATCGATTCTCCTCAATATAGAGTACGTAGTTTGAAAGATACTATTATTTATTCGAGATGCTTTTATATTTTTCGAAAGCCAAGACAAGAAGATTTTATTATGAAAGATCGCCACACACCTTGTGAAAAATAAAGCGGGAATACAATCAACCCTTTTATCGTCGTAAGCTATTGATATTATGCACATGTTTGGTACCCATTATTTCAAAAATATATATTTTTTCTCTTATTTTCAATCACACATTTTTCAATAAAATAATATTACACGCAAATTCAAAATTTTTCTTTATTTTTTAACCATACATTTTCCATCAATTTATTACTTCAAAATGCATTTTTTGAAAAAAAAAAAATGGGGCTCAAATATGGCCTATATTCATTAATGCATCAATTAGGGGCCATAATTTCAAGGATAGTGTCATTTGTACATTCCAATGCTTACACCTTTGTTGATATTGTCCTTGTTGTAAAAAGTGATTGGTTGAAAAACTGTTTTTTTTTTTTTTTTAAATTGTAAAATCACAGTTTGGACCCAAATGTGAAATTAAAACAATAACAAACAATAAGTCACTTATTAATGGAGTTTAATTAATCCAATTAAACCCATGTCTGAATCAAACAATTTAAACAATCAAATCAAAAGCAATAAAAATAAAGTAAAGAACACCAAGATTGATGATGGGCGGAAATTTTCTGAAGAACTTCTCACATGAATACATGAATAAAAAATCTATGGGCAAAACTTGTCAAAACGATTTACTAAAAAAGTTAATTTACAATTGATCCAGATACTGCTAAATCTTAACTGACTCTGGCCACATAACTTGTAAATCACCAATGAACTCTTTTGGTTGTTGACGTCTGCACTTCCCAAAATTCCGTACCACCTTTTTCACGTTGGATCACCAAGAACAAACCTCGTTCCGCAGCGTTGGAACTCCAAGCACTTCTTCCCAAATTTCAAAACTTTGAGGCTTATTAGAGAAGGTATGGCTTAGTTTGGTGTTTGATAAAAGATCTTTCTGTTTTTTGATTTGTGGCTGAGGCAAGAGAATATTGGATTATGGATTTGATCTTCAAAATATGTTCTCTTGACTTAATTCAAGGCTCAACTAATGTTGGAATACTGTTTGTGATTCAATACAAAGAATATATATATTTCAAGAAATCAATTGTATGTGTTTTGGATCTTTAAAAAAATGATTTCTATGATAAAATAATGATTTAACACACTTTGGAATGTTGTATGGCTTGTGTATTTATAATATGAAGTGCTTGAGGTTGAACATGAGCGAAAAATAGATAAAAATCACGAAAATAGGGTTTAGGCATGTAACATGGTCGCTTGAGCACCTAGTGGGCAGCCAGTGAGCTCCTTTTGAGCAATTGTCAGTATTTTCGTCATATTTTTCTTTTTGGATATTAAATTGAGGCGACCCAAAATGCGTTGGAAAGATAACTCAAAGTTCTACAATTTTTCTAGAAATAACATTTTTTTAAAATTCGAATGGTTTCTATATGAAAAATTCATCGTAACTTGTGACCGAGAATTTTGAGCAAAATTTGTACAACACTTTGACACTCGTTTGACTTTTAATTGCATTCAATTGATCATATGTGACCTTCTTGGACATTTTTGACTCCTTCAAGGATTATACTACCAACCTTTAACTATTTTGACTTTAATTACAACTCCATTACTCTAATTTTGTCTAAAGAATAGCCAATTACAAATAGAAATCTAACACAGTGAACAAGATTTGAACTTTTTTTATTTCCTTTAAATAATGTGTAGTGCTATTTAATTTTATTTATCAAACATGTCATAAAAAAAATGATAAAGTGTGGGGGTGAGAATTTTTGTATAATCTGAGCTAAGGTTTAACAATGTGATAGCTGCCTCACTTTGTGTTTAGGAAAGAAAAAAATTGGCCAATGGCTTGTTTTTGGTAATTGTAATGTAAACAGTAGGGTGGTCACAAGTTTATGGCACTTTAACCATCCCGTGTTGGGGTTTGAGCTAGAAATAGTACAACAGACATGAGTGTTAAGACTTGTGATTTCTTGAAATTCGCTTGCTTATTTTTCTGAATCTTAAACGGATTGAATTGTTTGCTTGAATTTAATGGATTCTAATACCATATTAAGATTTTGAGTTCGATCTTAAAATGTCATCTTTATTAAGATTAGTTCAAGCCCTTATCAGTTGGTATATGTTTTCATTTTTATTCGATGTGGGAATTTATCCCTTAATATGTTCCGCAAGATATGACTATAGACTTTGATACCATGTGAAGACTTGGTGTTCTATCTTAAAAGGTAAATCTTATTAAAATGAGTAGTCCAAACCCTTATAAGTTGGTCTATATTTTCACCTTTATTTGAATTTTATCCCTTAACAATGAAAATGGAAGAACTGAACGGATTCAAGCTTTAAACCTTCATGAGCATCTTGATCGATTCTTAAAACTACGTGTTATGCTGCATTATTAACAAAATATTTGATTGAGATGGAATCATGTTTGAATTTTTTTTCCCCTTTGATACGGGTGTGAGACTTGCAATTACTATTCAAATTGTTATTGTTGTATGCAATTAATTAATTTTTCTCGTGTATTTTACCCTCGGGTGCTTACACGTAACTTTTTTAACATGCTAACTTTCGAAATGAGACGATAGTGAAAAAACCAGCAGTGGCCTTTTACAAGGTTTCAGAAGAAGCAAGAGAAGAAGATGGTGGCTTTTGTGTTTTCCGTTAACCATTAAATAATTGGCCTTTTTTTATGTTTTTTTTTCGTAGTTCGATTTTCATTTTTTGTTAAAAAAAATTTCGTGTATTTAGCGAACGTTAAAGTGCTATAGCGTATATAGTGATTTGCCCTCTTAATCTTTTGCAGGAGCTGATTTGGGATAAATTTAAGAATTTGGGATGAGTTTGTAATTTTTTGTTTCCTTTTTGTTACTCTAATAAGTTGTATAATAGGGATCAATTTCTCCTCATTCCCATTTCACCACGTGAGTTGAGTTTGCATAACTCTGAAAATGTTTCAATGTAAAATTAGATTGTCGATACTTGTTTCTAGTTCTCACTTACCGTTCGGCCGTATAGTTTGGCTAATTGAAGAAGTTCTTGCCGTAATTTTTGTTTCAACGAGTAGTACGTAGCAGACCTCCCCTTATTTTGGAAAACGTATCGTCATTGTAGAAAGGAGACGGAGTTTATTGAAGAGATTAAATCAAAATGCATCTAAAATCAAGGCTAGCTTACTTTGCATATTAGAAAGTGTAGCTAATGCGCCTTTCGTGCATACTTAAAACTTGTGGGAACTATAGTGAAAACAATTCATATCATATGAATAAATCCGGACAGGAAGGAAGCTTCCTAATTCTACACTTGGAAATGTGCTGACCAAAGAGGAGGATTCCTTAAATTCTGCCGAACATTCAAACAAGGATGCCTTGACATATGCTAAAATTCCATCACTTGGCAGATCAAATGGAGATTTACTAAATTCGGCTGCACTAACCTCAGCTGAATTTCCGGAACTTAACAAATCTGATGGGAACTTACCAAGAGGGTTTACGTTCTTTCAAATGGGAAAGAAAACGAAGCATCCTCTTCCCTACTTGCTTGCCAAAGTTTTTAGGTGGAATTTTGTTGGAATATATGGAAATTAAGCACAGCAGATCAGCAGCCATACCAGCAAACCAGTTAACAAACCAGCATCTCACGTTCCAGTTCACCAGCCTCTCCAGTTCAAGCTTCTCTCCAGTTCACAGCATCAAACCAGTTCACCAGCCTTCAGCTCCTTCTTCCAGCTTATTCTCGTNTCTCACGTTCTAGTTCACCAGCCTTTCCAGTTCAAGCTTCTCTCCAGTTCACAGCATCAAACCAGTTCACCAGAATTCAGCTCCTTCTTCCAGCAGATTCTAGCATATTCTAGTTCCTTCCTTAGTTTGTTATTTTGTTAGTTTGTTAGATAATTAGTTAGCTATTTTCTCTATAAATAGAAGAGGTTGGATTGTAATTTCCTTAAGCAAGTTGAATCAATATTCATCTTCTTCCCTGCTGTAATTCAGCAGGCTCTATCCTTTTTATCAGCAATCCGTTTTCTACATCTTCCCTTCCTTGATTTTATCAAATTTCATACAGCAAATTCGAAATCACCAAACGAATCACAAACACTTGTTGAAGAGGATACAGATTTGGAGGGAGGCTCTATTGCAAGTCATAAGGTAATCGATACTGAACAAGGACTAAAATCAGATGCAGGCAAACCAAGTTTATCCCAAACCCTTGGTGATGATGATACTGATTCTGAGGGACGTTCAACTGCATTTCATCAGGAAACAACAACTGCTCAAGGAAATCGGGTCGAAAAGGCTCCATGGGTCAGTTTGTCCAATGAAACCGCAAGCATGAAAAGACATTCAAGTTGCCGGACTTACAGGTTTTTCTCGAAGATGAGATTGATGATGATCAAAAAGCTTGCTGGATGAGATTGACGATCATCGAAGATGTTGGAAAATGTTCCTTCGTTTTATTGATTTAGATGATGAAGATATAAGCATCTTGCCAGTGTAGGTAATGCTACCAGGGTTGCCGTTGAATTATTGGACCCCGAAAGCTTTAAGTAGGATTGCATCAAAGATTGGAAAATTGATCATGACTGATGTACTCACTACTACGAAAGAACGCATATCACATGCTAGAGTTCTTGTTGAAGTTGATGCTGCTAAGGAATTGGTTCGCACGGTTAGTATGACACTCCCAAGTGGCAAAGTGAGGAACCAACTAGTTTGCTACGAGCATGAGCCAAAATTTTGCTCCAATTGCAAGATGTTTGGGGCACAAAATTGAGTTATGCACCGATAAAATTCTGCCTGCCAATTATACAAAGAATGAGGCAGGAAAGAAGAGGAAACAAACAGTTGAAAATGAAGGGAATTCAATGCAGCAAGTCAAGGACGGTCAATACACTGCTGGGATTTCAATTCAAGTAGCACCCGACAATAAAATGTTGCATCAAATTGGGACAATTCAGGCTAACCATGTGGGAAATTCTGATCAGACAACTACCAGCCAGCTTGATGAGGGCAATGCAGGTGTTGAGAATAATGTGCAGATGGATCCTGTTTGTGAATCTGGGCAAGGATAACCTAATGATCAAATAAAAAGGCTGCAACCGAGGATGATGGCCCTTGCATTGAGGTAGGCAAAAAGAATAAAGCTTTGAATGTCGATAAGACACCGGTGGCAAAACGATTTACACTACAACCTATTGTGAAGGATAAAGTGTAAATAAGAAGTCAGGGGAAGGTATTGATTCACATAATTTGCAAGGGAATGCAGATTTTGAAGCTTCCAAAATAAAGCCAGTAAGTAATGAAAAGCTTAAAGAAAAACTTGAAGTGCAACCATCTAAAACTTTGAGAAATGATAAGAAGAGGGAGAACACCCTCATCGTGGAACATAAGGGGTCTCCACCAACCCTTTAAACAAAATGGGGTTTGTCACCTCATTAGAGAACACAATATTGATGTTATGGCAATTTTAGAAACAAAACTTATTCATACGAAGTTGCAACGAGTTATGAGGAACAAGTTTAGCGATTTTTTGCAAGCAAATAATTTCTCTACGCACCAAGCTGGTCAGATTTTGATTTTGTGGGATCCTTCGAAAGTGAGATTGGAAGTTATGGAGACTATTTCTCAAGTCATCGATTGTCTATAGCTACTTGCAAGGTAACATCAATTACTTTTCACGTTAGCTTTGTTTATGGATTTCATACTATTGTAACCCGAAGGTCACTTTGGAGCAACATTATGGAGTTCGGGATGCCTGTACGATCACTTTCCATGCATTGTCTTACTTTTTGGTCGAGATGGGAGTAAGAGAAAACCATTTCGATTCTTCAACATGTGGACTAATCATATAGACTTCAATGACTTAGTTCAAAATAGTTGGGAGCTAGAGTTCACAGGGACGAAGCAATTCATACTTCGCAAAAAGCTGTAAAATCTCAAAGGGACACTTGAGAGACTTAATGACAAATAATTTGGACATATTTCTGATAGAGCTGAATTTGCCGCAATGGAACTAAAGTCAACATAGTTGGAGTTACATGATGATATAACTAATTCTCAACTTCAATGTAAGGTAGCTCGATTGAGAAAACAAGCTAGGGACTTGGGTGAAGCAGAAATGAGCTTTTATTATAAAAAAGCTAAGGGTCCGTTTGATTGCAAGGTGGAAATTGGGTGGAAAGAAAATGTTTTACAGGGAATCCATTAAAGTGATAATGTTTTCT
>CAIGRT010189288.1:0-16249 GCA_903798405.1 Fraxinus platypoda | reverse complement strand
GAGCTGCCTAACTTTATATCTTTTATTTCTTGTTTGAACTTATAATACACTTCCTGTGTATTCTTCTTTGATTAATAAAATTTTATGATTATCTATTAAAAAAAAATGTAGTTGGTGCTCCAGTGAAAGTCATTACATTTGTTATGCATTAGCCTCGTCTTTTAATATTGTCATTAATCTCTTTCCCTGGACGTTAGGGCCTCTCTGAAGAAGAAGTAAGAGCTGCAGCTGCCTGTGCTAGAGAGGAAGTAATGATACGGAACAGATTCTCTGAAATGAATGCACCAAAAGATAGTGCATCTGTTAACAAGTAAGTTTATTTGTTCTTAACATATCATGATTTACATATAGGCTGTGTTGCACAAATACTTAAACTAGGGTGTTGTGTCTGCTCGACATGTGTCGTGTTGTGTTAGATACTGGCACTTATTGGACAATCATATTTATTTTTCTTTCTTTGGAAGCAGTAATATACAATTTTAACTCAAAATAATTATAATATAACAAATATGTACTCTTATTTAAAAAATTTCTAACAAGAAAAAGTAATAATAAGTATAAAACTAAAGGTATAATATAATTGAAGAATTTTAATGAATTTAATCAATGTGTTAACGTATGACTGGGCACTTTTCCTTATAGCACAGAATAGGGCACTGTGCAGCAGTAGTACATTTCGCATATTCTCGGGTTGCAAAGAAAGCTTTTCAACTGAAGACCTGAATGCATTGAAAATAGTTTGTTGGTGCAAGGAACGAACACCAGCAAGCTTGACACTTGACTTCGAATACCAACTGCTTCTTATAATAGCTCAAGTAAGAAAACTTAATTGACAGAAATGGACATTTAAAAGTTGAGGATTCATAATAATTTTTTACAAATAGCAAGGTTTAATAATTGAAATAAACTTTTACAAATGAAAGAAAATTACACTATAAAGTAATATTTAGCCCCCGTTTGGTAGTGATTTTAATTTAAGTAAAAGTCGACAATCAATTTTAACCAAATATTTTTTGGGGCCCCCAACTTTTCAAACACACATTTCATCAACTTTTATCAAAATCTACTAAAAATCTGATTTTAATCCCCACCAAATAGGGGCTTACAAAGTGCGGACAAATTCGAGCAAACTAGAGTTGCGAGTATTCAAGGGGCTAATCATAACTGTGGTCCTTAACATTCTCCCGTTTTATTTGATGACGTCCTCGACACCTTCAATGTATGATCAATTAGTAGTTTGAAAGGTTCCAAGGTCGTTAATTCTTTTCCAAATATTCTCCTCGATGTTGCATCCTCTCCATTTCATCAAGTACTCTCTCGATGGTCTTCTTGGAAACCCCGATAACTCGATGGTCAAGAATAGTTTCAACCTTTTTCCCTACTTTCTACACCTCTTTAGCTTAAATCTGGATGTATTGTCCTTATCTGTAAAATATAATTTAAGTACAATGATATTGAGGACATTGTGTGGGTTTTTCACCATGAAGGGAGTTCTATTCTGTATGTGACTTTCTCAATCCACTTCATGAAGGGTAATAGCCCAATATATTTTGGCATCAATATGAGATCTTTCCTCTTGAGGCTTATGATTTCTAATTGGAAAATTTAATTCTCACTAGATTTTCCAAGCTGAATTCTAGGAAAAGGCGTTTTTGATCGGCATACTTTTTGTATCGCATCTGTACTTTCTTAAGATAGCTCAGAGCAATTTCAATATTGCATTTTCATTCTTGAGACAAGGTCTTAGCTCGAGGGGACTTGGTATTTTGATCAATATTCACTGTGCCCCTGTTTGGTACACATTCTCTCAAAATACATTTTTTCAAAATTCATTTTCAACTAAATATTTTTCAATAAAATAATATTTTCCATCACATCAATAATTTTTTCTTATTTTTTAACCACATATTTCTCATCATATCACTATTTAAAAAACATTCTTTCCTCAAGAATATCCATCAAACACACCCTGTATGAGGGAATAATAGTTGTTGGCCATTGATAATTTCAAAAGGACTTTTATTGGTGGAAGAACTCTTTTGTGCATTAAAGCAAAGCCGAGTCGCATTCAGAAGTTTAACCGCAAAATTGAGATAAAGTGCCGAAGATACTTATCCAGTATAGAATTGAAATGCTCAGAAAATAAGAACTTATGCTCAAATTTGAACCAAGAAATTTGAATAATTCGATCTAAAATTTGCCCATAAATCAAGGGTCTCGATAATTGACATATCATTAAGCACCTTCCAGTGTTTGACAATATGTTTAAAGAATGGTTGAGCAGTCCCTTTAGCAACTACGTACTTAGGTGCTTTGATAAATGTTGCATATTTTGATAGAATGGTCTACCATGACAATGATAATGTCAAGATCTCCAACCTTTGGTAACTCAACAATGTAGTCCATTGATATACTCTCAAAGGGCCTAGTTGAGACGAGAATGGGCTCCAGTAAATCTACCTTTTTCCGATGGTCTACCTTCTCCAACTGACTAAACCATGCAAGTTTTCACATAGGTTGCAATATCATCCCCCATTTGTGCCAATAGTACACACGTTGCACCAAGGGACAAGTGTGTTTCTCTCGTGGATGTCCTACCTAAAGTGTGTCATGGTTCTGTGATTAGGTATTTTCTCAAATCTCCGCCCTTTGGTACATAGAGTTGGTTTCCTTTTATCCTTGAAAGATTTATCCAGCCAGAACTAACAAGTCTTGCCTTGCTTAATAATGTCAATCAAATACTGTGTTGCAGGGTCCTTCTTTGGAAGTGCCCATATTTGGTCTATTATATTCATAGCAACTTTTCTCCCTGAAATAGCTATCACTGAGCACAGTGGTTATGTTAGTATGTCGATTGAGTGCATTTTCTACATGATTTTTTGAAAAAGCACGTACTCCAGCACACAGTTGAATTTCAAAAGACGTTCTTGTAAACGAGCCTGCTTGCTCTAGAGTTTTGGTTGGAATATGAAGTTACTAACAACAGTATTCTCGGTCTTCGAAGTGGATGGAGACGAGCAAATAGTGACTTCATACTCTGCAACAAACTACTTCTAACAACTTTTTTTTCATACGTTGAGTGATAAGGCTTTGCATTATTCAACTTCCAACTCATATGTAACCGGATGCTCTTCTTGCCTTGGACTCCTTTGAAAGCAAAATCTGATGCATATGTCGGTTTAATCATGTTGGCATGGCTAACTCAAGATCTGTCCATATATCCTCTTTTAATTTCTCAAACGCGACTTGGTATTGTGTTGATCAATCCAAGCTTTTTCCTTCTTTTTTAATTTAGTTCGTGGTAATGAGATCTCTAAATATCCCTTCACAAATCTTTGATAATAATTGGTTAACTTAAGAAACGAGTGAACATCATGTACATGTCTTGACGGTTGCAAATCTTTGAAATGTGTAACCTTCTTTGAATCCATGTGAACTTTTCCTTGCTCAATAATGTGTCCTAGAAAGTTGATTGAGGTCTACGGAATGAGCATTTAGATGATTGAGCGTAAAGTTTATTCTCCCTTAGAAGTATCAATCTGACATGTTGTACATGTTCTTCCAATATCACTATATATTACGATGTCGTCGAAGTACACCATCACAAACCATCCGGGAACCCGTGGAGTGCGTAATTCATCATTTTGCAAAAGGTATCTGGAGCATTTGTCAAGCCAAAAGGCTAAATTTAACTTCGAATACCTCATATTAGGTTACCACTATAGTGTTCGCTTCATCCCTTGATTCGAACTTGCTGGTATCCAGGCTTCAGATCAATTTTATGTAATACTGGTTAATGCAATCCGCCACAAGTGGAATACGATAAATGTTCATCACAGTAATTTTGTTCAATGCTTGATAGTCATATCACATTGGGGGACTCGACCTTTTCTGTAACAACACTGGAGCTCCATATGGTGATTTTGCATGTACGATAATCTCATTGTCCAGCATTTTGCCAATTGTTTCCTAAGCTCCTCGTCTCCTCAATCTCTTCTCATTGAAGAGTGCATGAGAGTTCATTCTGCTTGAAGTCCTTAATTGTATGGTTGAGATGTTTTCTTACCTAATTTCCTGACTGATGCAAGAAGTTACAAATTGTTTTTCCGGGCAATCCTTCACTCAATGAGCCATGTTGTATAAAAAACACCCATCCTTTCTAGTAGTACCCATTTACTCTCTAACGCCTTCCTTTGTTCTAGTTGTTTTGATGGTTGCCCTGATAACTAACTTGATAGTTGCCTTGATGACTTGGGAATAGTGGTCTCCAACTCGAGTTGGGCTTGTAAGACCTGTTTCCTCCTCTATTGGATTGGCTATTCCCTTCTTATCGATTTTTTTTAGATTCAAATTGATAGTCTATCAAGCATTCGGTGGCTCCCATTGCCATGCTAAATTTACAACATTTTATCTTTGGAGTTTAGTTCGTACCCGCGGTTTAAACCCTATCATGTACATGAAGAGCTTATCATTTTTTGACATCCAACATATGCCATGAAAAGGTTTTCACATAGTGCTGAATGGGGGCATGTGTGCTTTAGTTTTCGTAGTGCCCGTCAGGCCAGATATTCCACATTTTTCGGGAAAACTGTGATTTGATCGCCTCCTTGAGAAGATTTCAATTGTTTATGTGGCTCTATTAGCATGGATATATGTATATTTTGTTCGCCAACATAGTTTCGCATCTTTACCTAGATACATGGTAGTTATCTACACCTTTCGTGCCTCATCTTCAATAATAGTCACAAGAAAGTATTGTTCCAAGTCGAACATGAATTATTGACTTTGCATTCCGTGCCCCTTTCTAAAAGTGCGATTTCAGGATTTTGAGCCTAGGTGCGTACTCTTGTGCTGGGGCTTGCCTATTGCCTACTGCACTTTGAAGTATCCATGATTGAAGTCTCAATATTTTCATTTCTCCTTGCAGATTGAGAATGATTGCAACGACATCAGTCATCACTACACAAGCCGCTCGGCTTTCATCCAGTTGAATGTGTAATTCATGAATCTCTATTTTGACCATCTTAATCTTTTCATTGATGGTATCAATGACATCATAACTTGGTAGTTTGCCCATCAACGCATTCAGACATTGTTTAGTACTTTTTTTTGTTATCAACCACTTTAGTGGTGTGTGATGCATTCTGATCCATAGCAGCGAACACCAGAAAACTTAACACTAGACTTTGAATACAAACTACCCCTATAGTAGTTTAAGTAAGAAAAACCTAAGTGATAGGAATAGACTTGTAGATGATGAATAATCATAATAAATGTTTACAAACTACATGGTTTCTTTTACACTTAAAATAAACTTTTATGACCGAAAGGATATTACAATTTATAGTAATATTTGCAAAGTGCAGCCAAAGTTTGGCAAGCTGCATTTGTGAGTGGTCTAAGGGATGTGGTCCTTGACACGGTGATTTGTCGTGTTGGTATTTTTTTTTGAAAAATTGCATGTTAGACGCGTGTTCATGTCGGTGCATCATATATTCACTACAGGAATTGTTTGGTAGTGGTCATAATTGTTTAGATGTCGGGAATCCTATTGGATATGCAATTTTATAAATAACCATTATGTGTTTAGTCTTAGTAGTCTGCACACTATAATCCCATATGTATATAGTTGGCGCTTTATGATAATTGACTCAAAAACAATTACTTTCCTATTCTTTGCAATACATGATTATGCTTATGACATGACATTCTCTTCACATCTTGGTTTTCTCCAGGTATTACAACCTCGCACATGCTGTAAATGAACTGGTTATAAGGCAGCCGTCAATGTTACGAGCCGGAACATTACGAGATTATCAGCTTGTACGTTGCTCTCTCTTGAATGTGCATTATCTCATTGCATTGCTTTTCATTTTATCAATTGCTTCTAGTTATTGATTTATTGTTTTATTATTCGAATCTTTAGGTTGGTTTACAGTGGATGCTTTCTTTGTATAACAACAAATTAAATGGAATTTTGGCGGATGAGATGGGTCTTGGCAAGACTGTGCAGGTGACGTGTTTTTTGATCAATAGTGGTTTGAATATTTGACTGTGTTTCTATGTCACGAGGAGGAATCTCTAGTTTTTTACTCAATGGTTTTAGTGTAACGCTGGAGTCTTTTCTCTATCATTTTGTAGTAAAAATGTTTCGATGACTGCCAGAGAGTTTGTTGACAAAATATTATTGTTGATTGCCTTTGTTTTTCGGCCATACAGGTTATGTCATTGATTGCTTATTTGATGGAGTTCAAAGGAAATTATGGCCCACATCTTATCATTGTTCCTAATGCTGTTATGGTGAACTGGAAGGTTGGGTTACTTTTCACTTCCATTTAGATTCTTATTATAGGACTCTTCTTGTCTTTGACATCTCTAATTGAGCTATTATTCCAGAGTGAGTTTCACAATTGGCTTCCAACCGTCTCTTGCATCTTCTATGTTGGTTCGAAAGACCAAAGGTCAAAATTGTTTTCTCAAGTAAGATGAGCATCTGGCCATGTAAAATTCGAACTTGATAAATATTATTGCCTTCAATATTTGTAACTCCCACTTGTTTAATCTGTTATATAGGAAGTGTTAGCCTTGAAGTTTAATGTCCTTGTGACAACCTATGAATTCATTATGTATGATCGTTCAAAACTGTCAAAAGTTGACTGGAAGTACATCATAATAGATGAAGCGCAACGGATGAAGGATAGAGAATCGGTTTTAGCTCGTGATCTTGATAGATATCGTTGCCAAAGACGCTTGCTTCTCACTGGGACACCGTTGCAGGTTTGTTGAGACCACCTTGTGGATTAGGTGCAGTGTTTTCCTTGCATGTCATATTACATTTAAGTTTTAGCATAATGTTTTGGTTTTAAACAATTCTTTTTCTCAGTTTACGTTTCTTTCTTCGAATGTTCATTGACATTTAACTAACTATCGCACGATCTTTGTACCAAAGTTTTGCATTAGAGCTCACTCAAATGAGATCCTTGTCGGAGTCTTAGCATGTGTTTGGCACCCATTTTTGGGAAATTATAAATTTTGGAATAGTGATTGATGGAAGAATGTGTGCTTGAAAAGTAATGAAAAGTTTTAGATTTGAATGTAATATTATTTTATTTGGAGAATGTGTGGTTATAATTAAGAAAGAGAAAAAATTAAAAAAAAAAATAATGGGTGCCAAACACCCTTTTAGTGCCAGTGTCACAAATACCCTAAGCAACCTGTCATCATTTACCCTGCTACGACTGCCAAAACTGATATAAATTCTGGTTCTTATATCATCACCTTGATATCTTTTGAGATTCTATGGCTAACCTGATAACAACAGACTACATTGACATCAGTTGAGGATGGGATTCGTTGGATTATGATAAGACACTGTTCATGACTTCACACTTAGCATTTAGAGTTTCGCTAAATAGTTTTGATCAGAGTTATTCCTGGTTCTATTGTCTAGTGGTCAGGCTGCCATGGTTGTTAACGGAGATCAAAACTCAAGTCTAGGTGAGTCTAGTATATTTGCCATCTCCTTGAATCAGAAAACTATATTGGTTAATATGCCCTCACTGGAGAAGTGAAAAAGATTTTTAACTCATATATTTACTTTTAAATATATGTTTTGTGTCTCTAGACGTCAATGGATCACACCTTTATATATCTGTATGCAGAATGATCTTAAAGAACTTTGGTCACTTTTAAACCTACTGCTCCCGGAAGTCTTTGACAATCGCAAGGCATTTCATGATTGGTTCTCACAGCCATTTCAAAAAGAACTTGCACAAAATACTGAGGATGATTGGCTTGAGACTGAAAAGAAGGTAATCATTATCCATAGACTTCACCAAATTCTGGAGCCATTCATGCTTAGACGGCGTGTTGAAGATGTAGAGGGCTCACTTCCTCCCAAGGTATGCCTTGTACAGCTGTACCGTATGACTTGTGACAATGATTGTTTCTGACATCAATTTTGCCTGCAGGTTTCAGTTGTTTTAAAATGCAGAATGTCGGCTATACAGAGTGCCATTTATGACTGGATCAAATCCACTGGAACTCTTCGAGTTGATCCAGAAGATGAAAAGCGCAGGGTTCAAAAAAATCCTAATTATCAGGCTAAAATATACAAACCTTTGAATAATAGATGTATGGAGCTCAGAAAAGCTTGCAATCACCCATTGCTCAATTACCCTTACTTTAGTGACTTATCAAAGGATTTTCTTGTGCGATCGTGCGGAAAATTGTGGGTTCTGGATAGGATTCTGATGAAGCTCCACAGAACAGGACATCGAGTACTGCTGTTTAGTACAATGACAAAACTTCTTGATATAATGGAGGAATATTTACAGTGGCAACGGCTTGTCTACAGGCGAATTGATGGGACAACTAGCTTAGAAGATCGTGAATCTGCTATTTTGGACTTCAACAGTCCTGATACTGATTGCTTTATCTTCTTGCTCAGTATTCGTGCTGCTGGAAGAGGTTTGAATCTTCAGTCTGCTGATACTGTTGTCATATATGATCCTGATCCAAACCCAAAAAATGAGGAACAGGCTGTTGCTCGAGCCCACCGTATTGGGCAGACTAGGGAAGTGAAAGTCATTTATATGGAAGCTGTAGTTGACAAAATCTCCAGCCATCAGAAAGAGGACGAATTCTTGAGTGGAGGCACATTTGATTCAGATGATGACCTAGCTGGTAAGGACCGATACATGGGTTCCATTGAGAGCCTCATTCGGAATAATATCCAACAGTATAAGATTGACATGGCTGATGAAGTTATAAATGCCGGGCGATTTGATCAGAGGACTACACACGAAGAGAGACGCATGACCTTAGAAACTCTGCTGCATGATGAAGAGAGATATCAAGAAACAGTACATGATGTTCCCTCACTTCATGAAGTAAACCGCATGATTGCTCGAAGTGAAGAAGAACTGGAGCTCTTTGATCAAATGGATGAAGAACTTGACTGGACAGAGGAGACGACTCGATATGATGAGGTTCCACAGTGGCTTCGTACTAGTTCCAAGGAAGTGAACACTACCATTGCTAATTTATCGAAGAAACCATCAAAGAATACCTTATTCGGAGGAAGTATCAGCATGAATTCCAATGAAGTGGCTTCTGAGATGCCAAGAAAAAGAGGGCGGCCAAAGGGGAAAGTTCCTATTTACACAGAATTGGATGAAGAAAATGATGATTTTTCTGAATCTAGTTCCGAGAGGATTGAACATTCTCTACAAGAAGAAGTTGGGGAATTTGAAGATGATGAGTTTACTGGGGCACCAGCCCCAGTTAGTAAAGATCTGTCAGAAGAAGATGGTCCTGTTTCTGCTGATGCATATAAATGCCAAAAAGCTTTAGAAAACACTAGAAACAATGGTATACTTGGAGAAGGTGGTTCATCCGGCTCTTCTTCACACAGTCGAAGATTAGTGCAAATAGTTTCTTCTGCATCTTCTCAGAAGTTTGGATCTCTTTCTGCTTTAGATGGCAGGTCTAATTCCCGTTCAAAGAAGGTGGTATGGCTCATTTAACATCCTCTTCTCTCTCTTCAAACCAAATACTTGAACTTATTGAGTTTCTTAGATGCTTTCATTTTCAAATTTGCCAGGCGGATGAATTAGAGGAAGGGGAAATTGCTGTTTCTGGGGATTCTCATATTGACCACCAGCAATCTGGTAGTTGGATGCAAGATCGGGATGAAGGTGAAGATGAACAAGTTTTGCAGCCT
Organism: Fraxinus platypoda; assembly: GCA_903798405.1. Taxonomy (NCBI): domain Eukaryota; kingdom Viridiplantae; phylum Streptophyta; class Magnoliopsida; order Lamiales; family Oleaceae; genus Fraxinus; species Fraxinus platypoda. The sequence goes on along the minus strand of CAIGRT010189288.1, from coordinate 6,525 downwards.
AAAATAAAACGGAAACGAAGTATTCGGCTTCGTCCACGGCATACTGCCGATAGATCAGAAGAGAAGTATGGCGAGAAGTTGTCAATTCATTGCGGGGATGCTTCTCAGTTGCCATTCCAGATGGATCACAAATATGACTCACAAGCTAGGGATAACAGTTCACTTAAAGTTCATGGAAAATCTAGTTTGTTAAAACATGACAAAACCGATTCATCCTTCAAAAACAGGCGGAATTTACCCTCAAGGAAACTTATAAGTTCGGCTCAAATGCAAGTTTCAGGAAAATCTGGCAGGGGAAATCGTGTTTCTTCTCCTTCAATTGATGATGATGAATACCCAAGAGAAAATTGGGATAGCAAAGTCATGAAAGGGGCTAAAAGTGGTGGCAGTAAGATGTCTGAGGTCATCCAGAGAAAGGTAAGCAGCTATAGGCCATTCCTATTCTATTGCATTCACTGGATTCACAAATGAAGATTGGTTTCACTTGTTCTTTTCATGAGCATTTCTTATTGTATCTCTCTTTTGATTGTGAATTTAGGAATCGATATGGGTTGTCTTTTTCTATCTACATGATCTGTTTAAATCATTGGAACTAATTGTATTGTTTTGACTATGTTGCACGTGCTTGTGCTGTACTTTGTTATAATGAACAATTTTCTTTTGATCTATGTTAGTGGCATATGATGAGACTGATTCCTTGTGTTAACCTTAGCAGTTAAAGTCCAAAACTTGACAGTAGAACATTGATGTTTTCCATTGGGTTTAATGATCAAGTTATTCCAAGCAAGTGAGAACTGTTATAAATTGATATATGATAAATTTAATTTCAATTTGGTCTTGGCATGGGTTTTATGTAAAGAGTATCAAGGTATGAAGATTTTCCTCTCTTCACAATTTGCACTCCTTGGTACATGATAGGAAATGAAACATGGGGCCTTATTACTTCCACAGAAAGTTTTTGGACAAGTTTGGGTCCATTTTTACAATTTGGAAATGGTAGATGGTGGGAGAGAATTAATAATGAGATTTTTTAAGAACAACATTTTTGCGAAGCCAAAGAGGACAAATCTCTTAGTCGCCAGGGTTGTGGTTGTGTCTTTGCCTTATTCAAGAGAACAAAGCTCATATTGGCCGGGGTTGCAATTGCATGGCTTATGTATTTGTATTCGTATTCGTATTCGTATTTTTTTTTTCCTCCTATTTTCTCGTTTCCCTTCGGGGATCGATCCAGGGGTCAGCATATTAAAGAGTATGGTTGAGGGTAGTCGTTCTCTGTACATTTTGGAAAGACATCTTGGATTTTGCAATAATGTAGGAAATTCATCTAGTTGAACTAGTAGCTTGTTTGGTCTTATTTTATGGAATCTTTTACCAGAGGGATGATGTGTAACAGAGTTTATTTATATAGATAGCGCATGGTGGCAAGTCTTGCATATGAAAATTTTTGTTGAGTACTCTCTCTTTGAATTTTTTGTTCCATGCCTACCGTCGCCATCACCTTCCAATTTTATCTTGTTGGTCATTTTTATTCAACCAATGTCTTATTTCAGTGCAAGAATGTTATTAGCAAGCTCCAAAGGAGAATAGACAAGGAAGGGCATCAAATAATTCCGCTGCTAAGTGAACTGTGGAAAAGAATTGAAAATTCCAGTGCCACGGGTGCGATGGGGGATAACTTTCTGGACTTACGAAAGATCAATCGGCGCATTGACAAATCTGAGTACAGTGGAGTAATGGAGCTTGTATCTGATGTTCAGCTTATGTTGAAGTGTGGGATGCAATATTACGGGTTGTCATATGAGGTATTACTTTTCAGTTCTATCATTTCACAGATTTTTGTTGCTCTTTATATTGTTTACTCCATGTTGGTTCTAACTTAGGCTTGCACTGAAATTTATTTTAAAATATGCTTCTGAGACATTTTCCGTTACAATGACAAGTAACGGTGTGAAAATATGTTTTCATAAGCATCAAATTTATCCAAAATAGATTCGCACGTCGAACACTAAATTGTAGAGATTCAAGGCCATGAATGATTGATAAATCTATTTATAAAATTTCAAATGGAATGCACATGCTCACTTGTCAAAACTAGATTTTCATCTACCTTGTCGCTTTCGATGGGTCAAGCTAATTTGTCTAATTTAACTCGGAGAGGTGAACATAGTCATATAACTTCCATTTTATAGGTTTCACCTGTCATGAAACCTTGAACGGCCTACATTTTTTGTTATTTCGGGTGCGGCTAAACCAATAAATCAGTTATTATGACAAATAACTGAATGAGCTTTGGGGCATTGTTAAACTAAAAGCCCCAATAAATGATAGCCTCACTCATATGTCTGGGTTATATGCGTGCCCCCATCAGGATGTGCTAAATGAACTGAACTAATTTAATGCGATAGGTGAGATCTGAAGCAAGAAAGGTGCACGTTGTTTTCTTTGATATCTTGAAGATAGCATTTCCGGACACTGATTTTCAAGAAGCCAAAAATTCAGTCTCTTTCTCCAGCCCAGTATCTACACCGGCCTTGGGTTCATCATCAAGACAGGTACTTGCTGGTCAGAACAAGCGCCATAAATTAGTGAAGGGTGTGAACTCTGATCCAGTTCCTCTACAGAAGTCACAGAGTCGAGAGTCTGTTCATACTGTTGAAGACACTAAGGTAAGGACCATTATGCCTCAAAAGGAGTTGAGACTTGGAAGTAGCAGCGGTCGGGATCTTAGCCAACCGGACGAATCACGCACACTCACTCATCCAGGAGACCTTGTTATCTGCAAGAAGAAAAGGAAAGATAGAGAGAAGACTTCTGTGAAGTTGGGGAAAGCGTCAGCAGGTCCCGTCTCCCCGACTGGCCTCATTCGAAATATCCGAAGTCCGGGCTCAAACTCAGGCGGGAAGGATGTGGGATTTAGCCATCAAAATACCCAACAAGGGTGGGCTGCCCTTTCTCCTCAACCGGGGAATAGTGGTAGTATTGGCAGCACTGTTGGGTGGGCGAAGCCTGTAAAGAGAACGCGAACTGATGCAAGGAGGCGGCCTAGCCAATTATGATTTTAGTTTTAGTAACACTATGGAGTTCGATTGCACACGGTCTTGAACTGTGGATACGTGTCAATAGAGTGTAACGTTTTCATTTATTCTTGTATGATGTAGCCGTCGCTGTCAATGGAATTTCACTGCTCCAAATATTTTGAGATCTTAAGGTATACGTTTTACGGGTTTGAACTCAAATGAATACAGAAATGAAAATACATCATCTTTCAATATATAATCTTCTAATTTTGGTATTGTTGATTTATTCACTTTCATCTATTAACTTGACAAGATTCTCATCTTTTGTTTCAAGGCTTTAAGCCCAGCCAAACATGTTCACAAGGTTCTGACTTGCAAGGTTGCAGCAATCAGTTGTTAACTGTGATCTTGATCCACAATTTTCTCGAAGTACCAAACTTAACATTCAAAGTCAATAAGGTATGTCTTATTTCCCGGCATTAGCTTAGAAATAACAAGGCAATATTCATAGTAGTTGGACTATCGTTTCAATAATAGAGTGAACTAATTTTACTTCATAAATGTTATAACATATTGCTTTCCTCGGGCATCAACTCTTTCTGCTCTCTTTCACAGTAAATGAGTTAATGTTATGCTTAGATGTACGGTAAATGTGACAACACATTTTTATTTTTTTTTAGGTTTGTCGCAAAATCTCCCAAATCCGGAGTACTCCCTTACCTTTTAAAATTGGCTGAAAATCCTCCCATACGACTTTTGATGTGCGGAAGGCTCCATTTTATTTCATTTTCTCAATAAAGTCTCGTGAAATGTCAAATATACTCTCATATTTAAATAATACTAAAAGAAAAGAAGAAGAAAATATAAAAAACTAATTTCAATTGTAGTCTCAAATTTTAAAAGTGCAAACGAGTTCTAAATAAATAATTTTCTCAATAAAGCCTTGTATTTCGATTGTTAGAAGCATATTTCAGGTATTAACATTTTATGAAATGGCCAAATTATAATATTAGATGGTATGAAGTTCTATCTTTTATTCTGATGGACATTAACAAGTTTTATTTAACTTATTTATGATCTAATTGGTCTTAAAGGTGCTCAAGGTAGGCATGAGTCATTTAAAAGTTGAAAACTGAATTAGAGAGGTTAGCATAATTTTTTAAGTGAGATATTGTTTCTTATAGTGTCAGTTAGTTGAGACAATGTTTATAACATGTGTTTAAATTATGAAAAATATTATTAAAATTATGAAAAATATGAATTTTCAAACTTATTTCAAACATGTAGTTTGATCGTACCAAACAACCCAATTAAAGAACCCCTATGATTGAGTTAAGGGTCTCGAAAAAACATTGAGACAATGTTTACGATATTATGTTTATGATATTAGGGGTCTCAGTAAAATTGGTTGTCTTGACCATCGCACTCAAATTGTGAGCAATCCTAGAATTTATTGTCTTTATATGTGCGATTACCGATGCTGATATTGTCGACAATCGCCAACAATATTTCATTCGCTAATCACCAATGAAATGAAAAAGCACTCGCTATTTCTTCAAATAATAATAATAATAAAATATATACAAGTCTTAATATATCGACAAAATATTGAAAGAAAATAGTGAAGAAAGAATAAATGCTTCGTCGGTCGTTTAGCAAACTAATAAATTTACGAGTGACTTGATTGAAAAAAAAATGTATAAATTAAGTTAAACAATTGAAAATGAATACCTCTAAGAGATATACCTCGATAGAAAACTAAAGATTAACGACATCAATTGATTGAGTTCAGTTGTGTCCTCATATAAAATTATTGACTTTAGTGATAAAGTAATATGAAGAAGATAAAATTATTTCAAACGCCAATGAAAGCGCTTCTTTAAAAAAAGATGACAAATTATTCATGTTACTTGTGATGATCAAAAGTAAAATTAAAGCTAAGCGTTAGAATTCAAAAGATTCCCTAAGAAAAAATAAAAATGTCTCAAGTTCTAACAATTAGTTTTATTAACCACCCTAATCCAGGCGACTTGTGAATATTAATCTTCTATTAAAAAATTTCGAGGCATCAATCCTCACTATGCACAAATTTTGGAGTGATTTCAAGTCGAATAATACAAATTGCATCAATTTCAATAATCAATTATTTGAAGTTTAGCTTTTTAGGATCTAACTTTTCGATTTTTTTCAATTTTCCACTAGCCCCATTATTGGGATGCTCAAGCTCAATATCATGCGTGTGTTCTGCCGCCATATCCCGAGGTGGATTTAAACCACCAAAGAAGGAGTAATGTTATTCATCCCCGTGAAGATGAAAATACAGTCTAGGTGACATTAAATGATAAGTTAAATGAAAGGTGAAATTAAATGACTTATTTAATTTCATCTATCATTTAATGCCACATTAACGTCATGTAGACTGTGTTTTCATTCCCATTGAGGATGAATAGCATTACTCCCAAAGAAGCCATCTCCCCTTGAACGCTTGCTCCGAAACCACATTTCTCGAAGCCGCATCCCCTCCAACCAATGCATACTACAGACGTTTTGACAAGATAAAACAACATTATCTAATATTATCCAATCCAATCCAATCCACTAAACACATCACCAAAGTACCAAGATTGCTTCCTAGAATCTTCTAGCATAATAGAAACAAAACAAGGCGAAGAGAAAGCATAAGGTTTTAACTTCAGCTTAATTAAACATGAAACTCGAGCAACCAAAACAGTTATTCAAAAATCACGAAGGCTTTTAGGATTTCACATCCGCCCTTGTACGATGTCACTTTTCATGTATGAATTAGAAAATAGAAAGTTCACTGAATATGAAGTTGATGACATGAATTAATTTTTAGCGCCCCGTTCATTTCAGTGCAATAACTGCAAGTGTTGGGAACTAGACCAATTTCCAGATATACCTTCAGATCCCCATACTGAGAAAATATCAAGAAGATGAAAAAATAAAATATAGGAGAATAACAACTCAAGGATTTACGTTGAAACTTCAAAACAAGAGAAAAAACCAAATATTCGCCATCACATCACAAAAAAAAATGCATTTTCTCCTAAAAGATGTGCATCAAACACACTATATAAAAATTGTGACAATCATACAATATCTCACACCAAACCTCAACTACGATTAAAGAACTCTCACTAAGTTTTACCACACTCAAAATGACTCCACTCTTCAGAAAACCTCAAAGTGAACTTTGAATGCCCACTTAGAATTTCTATCTTTTAGTACGTTTTGGCAATGCTCTATGTATAGTGCTTCTTACACGAAAATTTGCATAATTTTCGCATGCAAATCTTACCAAATTCAACAAAAGATTGTGAAAGGTTGTGATAAGTGTAGTTTCTATACTTATTTGAGGTCCTAAATGATGATATTTTACTGTTCTTTGGATAAAATACTATCTAACTTGTGTTATATTTCATTTTGTAGGTAAAACTCAATGTTTGATGAAGAATTGGAGAAAATAATGCAAAGATAGCGGAAAAGG
>CAIGRT010189278.1:0-11227 GCA_903798405.1 Fraxinus platypoda | reverse complement strand
TTTTGAATAAATAAACTTTAGACCTAATTTTTAAAAATCAATCTTTAAACACCTAGTTTTATGTAATGACCACAACTTTAAGACCATTGCCCATCTAAGAGCTTGTTTGGAAGAGATTTTAATCCAATTAAAATTGAAAATATAGTCGTTATTGGGTCTCATTCGTCTAATAAAAGTCAACAATAACAACCAATTTTTCAATTTTAATCTCTATCAAACAAGCTCTAAGAGTCACTAACTAGGCCTTGTTTAGAACCCATTGAACAACAAGTTTAAGCACTCGACAATTAAGCCCAATGTCCAGCCCGATTGAGAAAGCCCAGCCCTAACTATTCAACATAGGTGATAATTAGGCTCTACAGTTTTCAGCCCATAAAAAACGATATTCAGGCCATTTGTACTTCTTTTTTTTCCTCAATAAATTGATCCCTTGGATTGAGAAGTCCATATCGCGCTGGTATAGACCGATCAACTTATCCTTTGTTATATGTCACTCGACCGGACTTTAGTAATTTATGTATATTTATTCATGTCAACATCTGAGACACGTGTCATTGGTTTGACATTCTGGCTTCTCCTGTCCATCTTTGTCTCTCTCAAAATGTCATCGCCCGTAATTTACAAGTTTGATGTCTTAAACCTTTTCTGAGAATTAGAATCGGGTTGTTTGGGCTTTAAAATTTACAAGTCGATTGTGGGAGAAATTATAGAGAAATTGACATTATTATCATTTATAAGGGACAGTAATGGAGTTGTAACACTCTTTTGAAAACTTTGTTTTCAGATCTTTCGCAGCTCTTAATTTCCATAATCACTAAGCAATTGATCTTCGTTGGCGTAGTATGCATAACCTGAGTGGACAGTGTCGGTATTTTTCTTTTTCGATGGTAAATGTATTTAGTTATATTGTATTTTAACGTCACCAGTTATTTTGATAACTCGAGCAAGAGTCTGTACAATTGGGTTTGGGGTCGGGGTCGGGTGGGCAAAAAAATTGAAAAATCAACCAAACCATACCGAGTCGGGTTGGTTTGAACAAAAAAATCGGTTTGGTTCGATTAAATAGAAAAAGTCGGGTCCCATCAACTAACCAACCCATCTCGCTAATATATTTTTTATTTTTTTCATTTAAAATTCATATTTTTAAACTCAAAAAATGAATTAATAAAAACACAAACATAATTTTGGGTTAAAATAATTTGTTTACCATCTACACTTCTTTTATCAAAACTCCAAATTCTAAAAGAAAATAAAAGTAAGGAGAATAATTGTTTGTTGTAAACTCCAAATTGGGATTGTAGCCTTTTATTTTGATGTAATTGTTTGTTGGTAATTATCGGATATATATGATGATTTTGAGAAAATCGATCATTTACCATTTACATTATATATATATAATAGGTAGGCAATTTTTTTTTGGCTCAGACCAATATTCAAACCGACTTCAATAGTTGGTTTGGGCTAAAATGTATTCAAATTGAGCAAGTTGGTTTCGGGTTGGACTTAAAACCAACCCAATCCAAACTATGCACAGGCCTAAGTGGGGGTGGGGTCAGTGAATGACATTAATGCAGGTTGATGGGAGGACCAAATGGAGTGGGACTGTTGAGGAATAGAAGGTAGCAGACCACACATGTAGGAAGACAAGGCCATTACATCATTGTCACAAATGAATGAAGGCAAATGAACATTGTGCTTGCTTACTCTACCATGTTGATAAACTAGTTGGTACTGTGGGAAAAGTATGTACTCAAGTTGGTGCATGAGGGCGTGCACGCACACTACATAATATGCTTGTTGAATAAAACAAATTTAACTTATTCGGTTTGAGCAACATCTTATCAAGAACGGATATGAATATTGAGACGCATTCTTTATACAAAAATGCTACTTGTATACACTTGGTACACAACCCTCTCAGTGCTCTCACATGTGTGTGGGGTCCACAATGGGACTCACATTGTGGGACCCACACACATGTGAGAAGGTTGTATACCAAGATGTGTACCAAAGTGTGTAAGTGTAGCAAAGTTCTTCTATATATGTCATTTCTTTAAATGAGTAGTAGTCCCAAAAACTAGGTTGAGCTTCATTTGTAATGGACTTTGACTTGGTCGACCCCTTCAACATTATCCAATATGTGTTGGATGCCTATACTCCACTTTAGAAAATGCCCATGTTCGGCCGATATGCAAAAACTAGGCAATATTTTTAGTGCTGCCATTCCCACTAAACATTCTTGCAACCTAGTATTTTGCTAGAAAAAACTTGTAAAGCAGTAAAGAATAGAAAAGAGGTGAGACAATGAGTGGGTGATGTTTCCCCAACCACCCAACCTACACCCACCTCTGCCTTGATGTTTCAACATCATTTCAGAGTACATTCCTTTATGATTTTTGCATATATGTTCAAAACAAGACCCCATCGATTAGACTTTTCAACAACTGCAAACCAGATGAGCACATCACCACAATATACCCACATGTGGATGGTGAAACTGAAATGAAGCCGGGACCATCACTAGCTATCATACTGTCTTAAATTATCATATGCACATGGATCTTTGTTCTTTTGTTGTTGGACTCTCTATACTAATCTTTTCGATCACATATCATGAATTATTTAGGTGGAAACTTTAAGTGAGACAAATTGAGAGCCATGAAATCACCATTTTAATCATCTTTCTCTATTTTGTTTTGCTTAGTATTGCTCTCTTGATCGAGATTAGTGCTAGCATCTTATACATTCGCAAGAAGGGTCAGCAATTGCCCTGAATAAGTAGCGGACGACCGCTCGGCCTAGGCTTCTCCCCCACCGTGCTCCTCCCACAATGGACCGCTTCTGCTACCCGTCTTCGGTTGGATCAAAGTTGTCTGGTGAACTTAGTCAATCAAAACTTAACAACAAACAAGCAACTGAAAATTAGTTGAAAGCTGTCCAACATAAATGGTCCCTATTTTCTCTCTTGATCGTGGACATTGGCTCCTTTCCTTTGTGTGAATCTGCAGGTCTCAAATTTTAAGTGGCTAACAACCTGCACTGCCAGGTGCTGGCCACTAACTTCCTTCTCCTGGATGATCAGTCCTAACCAAGCAAGTTACAAGGCATTTGCAGCTTATGATCACAACTGGAATAATCCTTCAAAACAGAGCTTAATGGTCAAATCATATACAAGAAAATAAACTGCTCAGTTCCTTGAGGGGTTGATACGTATTTTATGAAAAGAAATTAAGATTTATTTCGAAGCTCTTTCTTTTATTTGATTTATTTCTTTTCTTTGGTTTTAGATTTTGAATTTTATTAACAGGGTATGTAATTCTTATTCTTGAAATGTATTCTTTGATAGTTTATTGATTGCAATAACAATCAAGAGCAGAGAACATATTTTATCATGTTTTCCCTATAAACTGGAGGGAAATGGGATATAGCACCCATTCCATTAAAATTCATTTTATCAACATTGTGTTCTTCATTTGTCCTCTGAGGTGAAAAGGGAATAAAACTCATCAGCTTATGTCCAACAAAGCGAACAGAGGTCCCAAATTCAAGTCCAATTGCTAATCGTTTATCAAAAAGGTACACACGTGTCTAGCTTGTTGCTTGTAAATGCACGAAATGATTTTTTTATTGCAGTAATTCAAACTTACCAAAACCTACCTCTATTCAAAATGGAAGATTGGACAGAATAATACCAAAAGAATGAGATATAAAAAGGATCGAGACAAGAGTTGAACTCTTTGTCCTTTAAACGAATTTGCCCCACACATGTGCCTACGGCTTATGGCAATCGTCTCCCAAAATACAACGATCAAATTATTGTGTTTGCGGCACTTCAAAACACAAGAAACAGCGAACCAAACGAAGTTATGAACTCCTTTTTGTAATGAAAAACAAAGGCTTTTTGATGCAGAATTTTGGCTAGAAAATGACGTTACATGATATGCTATGAATGCATAGGATTGAAGTGTATGAAACCAACACATAGAGGTCTAATTTATAGAAGTTGAGGAAGTGTACACGAAGTGACTCAAACCAAAAATCAATCTATTTTCTAAAAGTCACACAGGTACACCGATGCTTGCTGGCTGTCGACTTGGTGCTTGAGCGCTGAGAGTAGGGACACCATCGCTCGCTTGGCGCGAAGCTGCTGCTCGAGCGGTGGTTTCATCCATTGACGTTTTCATTTATTCAAAATTTCATGATTTTCAACCGAAGTTCGTCCATAATTTCTCATTCATCCGTAAATAATTTTCGACGCCCAAATATATCAAATTCATCTACTCGACGAGTAGAATGTGTGCGACCCATTTCTCGTAAAATTTGAGTAGCAAAACCCTTCCAAATATTTGGTCAAAGATTGATAAGAAAAAACAACTTTATTTTAACTATTTTCCAACATAGCCTTGTATGAGAAAATGAATTTGGCCCACGTAGGAGACATGTTGAAATATAATCTAAATAAATAACTTTATCCTAATGCGAAAATAGTTGAATAATTAACCAAGGGATCTTTTTCTTTTAAGAGAACCAAATCAAATGAACAATTTCAGGAAGAAAAGAAACACAGCCTGATAAAAGGAACTTAAGGGTCCGTTTGATTGGTTTAAATTCCATGAAAAATGTCACATCCGAAGAATTCAGTTTCTACTCTGGCTGTTTGATACGAAAGTGAAAATTGAGTTTGAATTCCAAGGTGCAACCACTTTAAGCTTTTTTTTTTTTTGTCAATTTCATGGAAAATACATTCATATGCAGTACTTGAGTTTTTATTTTTCAACTTACAAGGAATTGAAAAGTCTTTCCACATTTGTCAATCAAACCATTAGACGAGAATAACACAAGACATCTAGTAGTTACAACTTGCAAAGGAAATTGAATATTCATGTGAAAGAAATATACGAAGCTATTGCGTAGTGAGTTCACACTTTCCTGCGTAATAATTACAAAAACATTTCCCCGCAGAAAAAATTAATAAGTTCCAAGTTAGCTTCTTCTAGTGACATACTTCAATGATCTAATAACTTCTTATGCGAAGAATCCATATTTCACCTCGATATATCGAATTTTTGGGAGTAACCGAGATGCCCTGTCTCCCAGCTCAGTTTCGAAGCAACTCTTTCATGGCAGGGAACATACTCCTAAAAATAAAAATCCTTCAACAGTTATACATGAGTGGAGTACCACCATGGTTATACTCTAAAAGATGGAACATCATTCATGCATGCTTTATATGTAGTGTTAGGTTATAGTGGACAACTTTGAATTTCTTACATAATATTGTCCAGTGTTTGTGAGGACCACTAGGACTTTCTTCACACATTCAAATAATTAGCAGTTCAGTGTCAACGTGAGGGGGGGGATTTTGTCCTTGTGATATCTCAATGGTCACCACCAAGCAGAAATTTCTGTGAATGCAGAATGATTTGTCTTCTTTTGAATTTTAAAGTTACTTTTTTTTTCCAACTAAAACATTGAACTTCTCTGCTTCTTAAGGCAGAATTTGGTTCATATGCTAAGTATAATCAACAAAAATCTCAGTATATTAGTCATGAAAATTCAGAAAAGATACCTCTAATTTCTCAACTAGCTCCTTTGCTGTAGGTGCAGATATAATGATTTGGCGAGCATTTGGACTAATGAAGCCTTCCTCAACGGCTTTGTCAATGAATGATAACAATGAATTGTAGTATCCATCCACATTTAGCAAACCTACCTGCAAAATGTGTACTCCTCATGTATCTTTACTTCTGAAATTCTTTCAAAGCCATATCTCATGGATTTTCGGTTTTGAAAGATATTAACAAGGAAATTTTGAGACAACTGCTGTGAAATAATTAGAAAGATTAATAGTTGCATGTCGAGAAATACCGGTTTATCATGAATGCCTAGTTGAGCCCAGGTTATAACTTCAAGTAGTTCTTCGAGAGTTCCATAACCACCTGCATGCATTTACACGACCAAGTTAAAAATTGTGCATGCAATCTTACTACAGTGAGAGAGTAAATTCTCCTTCAGTATACACGTAATAGTTAACACATGTTGCATATTCGTATTCGTGATATTTAATTAATACCAAAAAAGATCAAGTTTATGTGGAGGTGGTACATCTAGGAAGCAAATGGAATTTTTAATGCACTAAACACAATATCAAGGTTCAAGAAATAGTAAAACATGAAAACTTTCAAACTTTTTTTATATTGAAAGCACCAAGAGAGTCGAGTACTCGAGTATATATTAATACTAGAAAGAAATAAAGTAGAAAATACAAAACATTGGAGATGAATATACGACGTCACCTTGAGCCAACCAACGAAAGAAACAAAGATAAAATTAACCAATCCAACAGATTGGGAGCTAAAAATAATGACATTTTATCTCACCATAGGCTCCAGCCTTTTTCCATGTCCAAAATTGGCATTTATTGCTCTCATCCTTTGGTAAATCAGAGGCATGATCCTCTGCAACGTTTTCAGTTATAATATCTCCCATACTACAGGGTAGAATACTATATAATTCAGTACACGTTTTGAGTTTGTTTACAAATTTGGTTGACTCAATTAAGAGATTAAGATGCAGCCGTAGTGTGGCAAGTAAACATTCAACCATATTTTGTACAAATACCCCCTTACAATGAAGTGCAACATGAGTGGATATCCATATGCATCAAAATCATTCGCTTTTGGCGTAGCCCCCAAATTTGTTCAAAGATTTCTTCCAACACTTTTCTGGAGGCGCTCAAGCACCAGAGATGAACGGGACTAAGTGATCAGTTTCTTAAAACCTTGCTTAGTTTCCATGTAAAAAAGAATAACTAATGTTTGCATTTCCTCAGAAGTATCACTGGGGAATGTGATACAAGACAAAATTTTACATGCCATTATTAGAGGAATTAAAGAAGTTGACAAGTCTCAATATAATTGTTGGACTTGACTTGGAGTTCACTGCAAAAAGTTGAGGATTTCTTCTGCAGGAATTGAACCAACCTGGCAAGGCAATAAAAGCGTCAGAATGTCTAGCCATCTCTGCCTTCCTTTGGTGCATATCTGCAACTTCCTTCACTTCCCCTACTGTTACACCGGTTAACTGCAAAAGTTCAAAAAATCCCATCAAGCAAAACATTGAAAAAGCTGAACCTTCAATGTGGATTGGGTTGGGGGCAGAGAGAAGGGTGGAGTCTAAGTGTATTGAGTGCTCTGCACTTGTTCACTGAAGCAATGATGAAGATTACACATTAGAGGAATGCTTGGCTAGCATAAAAGTAACTTTTTTTTTTTAAAGCACGAGAACATACTTGTTGAAAAGAAGTTAATTTTAATAACTGTATAGACTAGCCAAACATGCTTTTCCAAAAATCTTTGAAGTCAACGCCTCATGTGGTTGATACTTGATATACTAGCAGATAAAAGTGTACAAAGAAAGAATTTGAATCACAGAAAAGTCCAAGGAAGAAAACTACAAGCTTACACTCATAGCACAACAAAGTAAACAGATCATTAATCAAAAAAGGAAAAATCAGAGGTAACATTTGAAACACAAAACTCTGGCCACGTATGGATAAGGCTAGCAAGCACTAAGAAAGAAACAAGACCTCCATTTCTAAAGCGACTTAAAAAGCCAAATATCAATAACTAAAAACGTAAATCATTGGCAAAGACAAAGTAAAAAGATGATTTAACAAAATTATTGCGACAAACAGCATTGAAAGCAAAAAGGAAAGTACCAGAAAAAGACAGATGAAGATTAAAGAGAAAGCAGAATTAAGGAAAAATGCATTAAAAACAGTACGAGTATTTGATGTAATAATATAAGAGAAAAGGCCCAAGACTTTTATAACCACAGGGGACATACCTCTTGAGGCATGAGCGTCTTGGGAATAACCCTGCATAGGCAGACAATAACATGACAAAAAAATTTAGTTTTACAGAAGTATTAAACTAAACTAAGCATAACATGAGTCATACTCTGATTCTAATTTTAAAACCATTTTTTGCGTTTTTTGAGAGTTTCAATTCGAGGGAAATGCTCGACAGAATAAAACCAAGATTTATTTCAAATAAATTTGGAACCGAAGGTGGATTGAAATACAAGGAAAGGAAGCTCACCCAATAACATGACGACCACCATCATGAACAGCCTGCGAAACCAAACCCATGAGACCTATGCTGCCTCCTCCATAGACCAAGTCAATGTTTCTAGAAACCTTCAACAGCACACAAACATATAAAAGCATTTTGTATATTTCTTAACCATTTATAAGTAACATTAGGGAAAAAGGTACAAATAGATTCTACAAGACTCAAGCAAAGAATACAGGAGACCATGAGTACTCGTTATCACTTCTTCTTATCTATTTGAGGAAGAAAAGAAGGTATAATTGCAAAAATTGAGAGAGAGCTGCGCCTTGTGGATGATAGAAACAGCACAAATGGCAATCAAATGTAGACCCGTGTCTTGTGAAACCTTAAATAAATGAACTATGTCATTAATATTTACACACACATACATACAGAGATGTGAGATACTGCATTAGGTCTCTATTTGAGTAGACTTGAGAAAACAGAATATTTGCATGAGAATGTTGAGGAAGAAATGAACACACGGGGAAGCAGCTAACGAAAAATTCCAGCAAATTTTAGACGATTTCAAGCAAAAACCCATGTCATTTCTATACACATAAAAGTTGCAAAAACAAGTTCTTGAAAAACCCAATTTCGTTTATGAACAGCCCATTTGAAAAAACAATCTCAATATTGACATTTCACTCCAAAAAAACATCAAAACCTTGAGAAACAAAATACAAAATGAAGTTTCATTAATGTACCAATTCATTGCCCAAGTCAATAGCAGCTTCTTGATAGCTAGTTTTCTTGCCTTGGCTACTCCCACAAAACACACAAATCCTCTTGAATTTTGAAGCCTTTACCTCACTCTGTGTCTCCATTTTCTTCGGATTTTCTCGCTCCTCCCAGCCTCAATCTCTCTCTACACTATAAATTTGTCTCTATCTCTGTGTGTTTATAACAACTTGAAAATAAAAGACAAATCTTGCTTCTTTTAATCCTCTTCTACCATACACATTTTAGCAAATATCAAATGTGTTTATATAAATACATACATATTGTATATGTATAGAGAGAAAGGGGTGGTGTGCCGCAGAACAAAACAAGCATCAACTTGTAGAGACCCTTTTGATCGACCACCCTTGCTTAGTCCCTTGCCAACAAAATGCTTGTATTTATAAGGGCTGTTGCACGTGGAAAACACAATGGCCATGCTGCCCTACGTGACTGGCACGTGTGGACCATTTTGTTAGTTAATTTTAATTGTTTGAAAATGGATGGCTGTTAATCCAAAAGGACAACATATTATTATCACTAATATTATTAATTTATGAGACGGAATACTCCGGAATACTTCAATCTCCTTATAAATTCAAGAGTATCTTCACGTCTAATCGACATGTGACACTTGTTCAATATCTCCAACAATTTATCTTCAAATAAAGTATCACATTATCACCATTCACACATTATCATAACAATGTCATCAAATGATGCTCGTTTTTTTATTTTTTATTTCATCTTCATTGAAGTTTACATTATCTCTAATGTGCCAAGCACGCTTCCACTGAGCCTACCACCTCGAAAGTTCATCGTCAGTTCGTCACTGAATCTCTCTTGTTCACAATTTATTAGGACCCAATTCATATTTTTTTGCAGACGTTCAGAAACTTTATTTTTTACTATATTCAGCCTATGACTGATATTTCTGATTGAGATCCTCTTAGATGGAATAACCTAAATTCCTACAAACTCAAGATCAACCCTATCTATGATTTTTGTTTGGACATCTCCAACAAGAAACGTGAGGGGAAATTTATTATTGGAATTCAACAATGTTGCAAAAGGTCATTTTTGCTGTAATATGATGCTAAATTTATCGGTTAAAAATATTATTTGTCAAGATTCAAGGTTTTCATCTTAGCCCCTGTTTGGTGCACATTTTGAGGGCAATAATGCATTTTTTTTGTTGATACCATGGGGGAATATGTGGTTGATAAAGAAGGAAAAATTATTGATGTGATGAAAAATATTATTTTACTGAAGAATGTGTGGTTGAAAATAAGTAGAAAAATGAGAATAGAAAAAATAATGTGGACCAAACAGGGACTTAAAAAGTCATCCTTAGTAAGAGAAGTAATATAAGCCATTATACATTGGTTATCAATTTTATTTGTAATCGATGTGAGATTTTATCATTTAACATACTCTCGTAATATGATGACTCGTTTTAACAACATCAATTTTGAAATCAGGTTGCTCATTTGAGTTTGTAATCGATGTGAGATTTTATCATTTAACATACTCTCGTAATATGATGACTCGTTTTAAGAACATCAATTTTGAAATCAGGTTGCTCATTTGAGTTGTAAATGGATCGACTTACTTATATGAGCTTAATGTTTGTCGATGTCAAATTAAAATGTCAACTTTATTAAGTTGAGTAGTACAAACTCTAATATTTTTGTGACTCAACTTGTGATTTATTGGAATGCGAATACTTGTTTTAATTTTAAACAGATTCAATCGCTTATTTAAGCTTACTATAATTTGATATCTTAAAAGGTCAATCCTTTTAAAAGGAACGACTCGGATTCTTTTATATTAATTATTGATTTCCATTAAAATGGGAATGAGATTTAATTTTTTTTATTAGTAGGTATTTAGAACACAATTGTGATGACAGGTTAAGTTCAAATCAAGCATTGAACGAAGTAACAGTTGACAAGACGATTGATAAAGCAAAAATTTCTGTTAAAACCATGTATATCAACAAACGACCTTTCGTAGTTAGAAAGTTAGTAAATTGACTGAACGCTTCACATCACAAAAAGACTGGTCAATTTCAATTAACATACGAACAAGCATTGTCATTGACACATACTCCATGACACCACAGCTACTCAACTACAATTACTTTTTCTGTCCATATTTCTGAATTTTTATTTTTATTTTTTTTTAATTTTTGGCAAAATTTAAGATTTGCTTTAATTTGATAACTCAGTTAAAATTCATTAGGGTAGTATCTGAAATGCATTATTTTTTAGGGTAGTTGGAAAACTTTTTCCTTTTTCTAGGGAATTGGTTTTCCAGTTTGCTTCCTCACGCGCCTCCTTTCTAGGAAATTGTTGAATTTGTTTTCTTGCCTTTTTGGTGGTAAAAGATTT